>LOEQ01003942.1:39576-61334 GCA_001685075.1 Bramus lutescens
GGACCTTTGGAAGAACAGGCAGTGCTCTTAACCGCTGAGCCACCTCTCCAGCCCTATATTTTTTTCTAAAAAGCATCTATGCAAGTCTTTGGTCCATCTATGAATCTGGTTGTTTTGTTGTTGGACTATAAGAGTTCTCTGTATGAGCCAGGTTGTGGTGGTGCAAACCTTTAGTGTCAGTCCTGGGGAGACAGAGGTAGGAGGATCTCTGTGAGTTCAAGGCCAGCCTGGTCTACAGAGGAAGTTTTAGGACAGCCAGGGCTACACAGAGAAACCCACTCTCAAAAATGGAAAGAAACAAAACACAAACAACAAAAGCACAAAACAACAAGAGTTCTCTGTATATTCTTAACATCAATTTCCTGATTGTATAAATATTTTCCCAGTTTCCTGGTTGCCTTTAGATGCTGATGCTACTGCCTTTGGGCAGAATATTTTTTTTATTATTCTTAAAAAGAGATGTGTTTTTTGCCGGCATGTAAGTGTATTCATGTGGGTACACTGCCCGTGAGGAGACTAGAAGAAGCCATCAGATCCCTGCAACAACTGGAGTTATAGACAGTTGTGAGCCATGATGTGGGTGCTGATGAACCTGGATCCTCTACCAGAGCAGCCAACACTCTTAACCACTGAGCCGTGACTCCAGTCGCAACATTTTCTATTCTCATTAAGTCCAATTGTCTAATTTTCGTTCATCATTGTACCTGTGGTATCACATCTAGGAAATCTTAAAGATTTTGTCCTATGCTTTCTTCTAAGTTTTCTCTAGTTTTAAGTCTTATGTTTAGGTGCTTGATCCATGTTGAGTTATCATTGTATATGGCATGAGGCGGCATCAACTCTGATTTTCTGCATAGGAATATACAGTTTTCCCAGCATCAGTTGCTAAACAGATTGCCCTTTCCTCATTAAAAGATCTTGGCTTCCTTGTAAGAGTCATATAGGTACCATATGCTCAAGCTTCGTATCTGTCCTTTCTGTTCTCTTCCACTGTTGCTCCAATTGTCCTTGTACTAGTCCTGTCCTGGATTGATCAAGGTCACTTTGCAATACATTTTTAAAGAAATAAAATTTAGGGTGACCTTTTTAGTTCTACAAAACATTATACTTATTATAGCTACATTATTCATAGGCAATTCAGAGATAGCTCTGGGTAGTAATGACATCATAAGCGTAGCAATCCTTCCAATTCATGAACATGGTAAGTCTTTACCTTTATCTATGTCCTCTTCAATTTCTGCAACACTGATGTGGGAGTACCCTTTGTATGCTGTGAATATGTTTTATTACAATAGGCTTTAAACAAAGCTGTTTTTGCCTATGGCAGGGCCGAATACAGCAAGGCAGGAAATCCAAGTAGAGTTATAGGAGAAAAGAAGGCAGGATCAGGGAGATGCCATGTAGCAGCCGAAGGAGAACACCAGAATCTTACTGGTAAGCCACAGCCTTGCGGCAATGCACAGTAAGAGCTAGGTAGGAATACACCTAAGCCATCAGCCAAACAGTGTTGCAATTAATATAGTTTATGTGTGATTATTCAGGTTTGGGCAGCTCGTCAACGAAGGCACAGTCTCCGCTTACACAACACTTTGCAGTATTTCTGTTCAGGATTTCACCTCCTTGGTCCATTTCCCATTTGTGTTGAACACTTTTACTGGGTAGATACCTAACTGATCTTTGTGTTGCTGAATTGGCATCTTGTTGTTTTTCTGAATACACTTATGAATTCAGAAATTATTTTCCTCATCCTCTTCCAGTCTGAATGTCTTTTCTTTCTTTTCCTTAACCAAGGTTTCTCCTTAGAACTTTCAGTTCTATGTTGAATAAGTGACAAAAATGGGGACCTTTGCCTGTGCTAGCTCTTGCATGAGAACTGTTCTCTCTTTTGCCATTGAGTGCTATAGACTTCCAACTACATAGCTTCTATTATGTTAAGGGGAATTCCTTCCATTCCTCATTTATTAAGCTTGAGTTAATTTATATACCATTATACAAAAAATGGGTTGAAGTCCATATTTTGACGTGCAGCTATCCAATGATTCCAGCATCATATTAAATTGGATATATAAAGCTATAGATCAAAAAATCAGTTTTTCATATATGTGTGGATCAATTTTTATACTCTATTCTGTCCCATTATCTGTCTATCTCTATGCCAATAACATACTATCTTTATAATGATTACCCTAACTAATAAGATCAATATTAAATGGCATAAATCTTTCAATTAAAAGACATACTAGTGTTACTTATCTAAAGTCCTCTGCATTTCCCTGGAGAATTTGAAATCATCCTATTGATTGCAGCAAAAACATCTGCTGAAAATTGTCTTAGAATGATGTCAAAGCTACAGGTCAGTTTGGGAAGAATTGTCTCAATCTGAGTTTCTTCATCCATAAACGCTGCATATTTTTCTGTTGATTCAAGCATTTTTAGGGTTCTGTTTTATTTCCTTTTGGGTTGTAAGCTATTCTATACTGTACTTTAATAAGTTTAGGGCATATAGTACTATGATTAGCTTATTAAATTTATTTAACTTCAAGGAATATAATACCTTTTGGCATATGGTATAGTAAGAACCTCACATTGTCAAATGTACCCTTTTCTATGATTTATTTTATTGTTGCCTTATATTTAGGCATACGATATAAACCCTGTAACAGAATTATTCTTATTTAAACCCAATCTTTGAAAGACACTTAAAAAGAAAAAAATCATCATATATAGTCTCATGTTACATAGAGGTATTTCAGTCAAAGACAGAATATATGATAGGGCCCCATGACACTCTCTTGCTTGGTGACACCATGGCCAACCTAGCTTTTATAGGTACAATCTATAATGTCAACATAAAGATGAAATAACCTAACACATTTCTCAGACTATATCCACCTCCATAAATGATGTCCAACAGTATTTATCAATGTACTTATCAATGGCCTATTCCTACATTTGTGTGGACCCATACTTTTATTCTGTCTATAGAACTTTTTTAGCGATTAGTAAGATGACTTGTCATGCAAACCTAATGACCTGAATTCAAATCCTAGAACCATGTAAAGAAAAAAGAAGATAATCAGCTATACAAAGTTGTTCTCTGACCCCACACACACGTGCACTGTGCCAAATGTGTCCACAGGCACATATTATAGATCATACAATATCTGACCCCTTCACGTACACTGTGCCAAGTGTATCCATGGGCACACATTATATGCACACACAATTTAAAAAATTGAAAAAAATTTCCTTTAACAGAGTCTTAATACTTAACCCAAGCTAGATTTGAATCCAACCGCTCAGCCTCCCAAATGCTGAGGTTACACAGACTTGTCCTAGCACGTCCAATCTCCACTAATAATTCTGATAGAGAAGTGAGGCGCATTGTTTATACACTTTTAAATGTACTTGTTTTGTTTTCATTTTGCTTGGTATAAAACCCTACATTCACAACTTCATTCTTTCAATACTTTAAAGATGTCACTATGCCAGTGTAATGCCAAGAGACAGGAATCTATTCTCCTCCTTAATGTTGTTCCCAGAGACTTTAAATTTTCCTTTTTACCACTATCCTGGGGCAGTGTGATTATGACTAGTACCATTTTCTTCACATTGCTAGTGCTTGAAATTTAATGATACTGTTTGCTGATAGTTTCCACTCATTCGGAAAACTTCCCATTATTTCTTCAAGCATGTCTCCTGCCCCCCACCACACCTCCTCTCCTGCTGGTACCCTGACTGCACACTTGCCCTGCCTGAAATTACTGATGCTCTGTCCGTCCATTTCAAACTCTTTTTTCCCTGTGTTTCATTTTGGAGAAATTTCTCTTATCATGTCTTCAAGTTCACTCAAGTTTTCTTCTGCAATATTGAAGCTTGACAACTGCCATTGTCATCTCAAGAGATTTGACTTAGGTATTTTCTATTAGATATCTCCCAGACCTCTGTGGAGATTGCTGAACACAGAGAACACCACTTTGGGGATTTCACCTCTAAAGTCGAGTTCCCTGCAATGATTACAGATGATTGACCACCCTCCCCCTATGAAGAAGGGCACAGACACGTTTCTGATTCTGTGCACACTTGGTAGTCACTCAATAAAATGCTAGACAGCTTGGGTTTTACCCTGATTAGTGCTGAGCATTCTCGGATTCCCATAGTCTTTTACTTCAGTGCCTAGGACTAAACTAGAGCTTTCCACATGCCAGGAAAACAGTCTGACAACGAACTAGTCTGCAGCTCAATACACTCTTCTACTTTTGAGCTTTATTCTAGGATATAGTTGAGTTTTAAGAAGCAATTGGATGCTTTGGAGGCACAGTCCGGGGTGACTTAAGCCCCAACACTGAGGAAAGAGTTTTCTAGGTCTTCTAAAGTACCTTTTAAACTGAGTTTTCAAAGTCCAGTCACTGGGAGCAGCTCATATGCCTAGTTCTAGGCAAACACTAAGCACTATTTTCTTCCATGATTTCCAGCCATTCTTTCCTAAGCCTCAGACATCTCCCTCACTGGTATGTGCTGACCAGTGTGAGCTCCAATTTTCCGGTTCTGCAGTGACACATGGAAGTTCTGACAGCTCCAATCCTTGGAGCACTTATACTGTCAGTGTTTTTATTTTAGCAGTCATGGTAGTGACACCTCAAGATTTTAAAAAATATTCATTCAGGGACAAACATTTCTCAGCAAACAGCTTTGCGCACACTTACTGACCATTTGGGTATTCTCTCATATGGGTTTTTTTAGTCAATACTTTGCTCATTTTAAATTTTTATTGTGTGTGTGTGTACACACACACACATTCATGCATGCATGTACACACACAACAATACCCATGTGGTAATCAGAGGACAAACCCTGGGAGTCAGGTCAGAGGCTCTCCTTCAACTGTGAAATCCAGATGTCCTTTCTCCCCACCACTGTGAGATCCAAGGAGCACACTGAGGATACTGGGCTTGCGAAGCAATTGCTTTTACCTGCTAAGCCACCTACCACCCCTGTTTTGTCCATTTTTAAACTGACTCGCTTTAACTCTTATTAATGATCAATAGGACTTCTTTGTATATTCCAAATACAAATCTTCCATAAAACACACCAGGGTTGACTATCTTCACCTCAATTATATTTTGGCTGTTTATAGTATGTTTTGCTTTTCCTAAGTCTTCCACTTCAATATAGCATAATCCTTTTCTACTTTATGTGTCTGTTTCTTCATTTGTTTCTAGGGTTCACGTGTTCCAAGCAGTTGCTCTGCTATGGAGCTATATCCCCAGATCGGCAGATGGGCCATGTTAAAGTGCTTGTCTGCCGCAAATCCCTAAGATGCCCTCTTTCCTATATTTGCTCCTAGGAGCATTCATTTTCTAAAGCATCAATGAAACAACTTTTGCAATTGAAAACTTTTTGCTCTTCCACAGGCTTTCTGCTCAGTCTCTAGCCAGGGGACATGGTTAAAGGGGCATTTAAATGCTATGGTGGCACATCCTATTGATTCAGTGGTGGCTATGGCCTATCAGAAGGTCCCCTGCTTGACTCAAGACCTGATTATCAGTTAGCAAAGCAAACATTTTACTTCCCTCACTCCACTCTGTAGTGTCTCTGCTGTTTGTTTGAAAGTTTCTATAAACACCAGGCTGCAGTGTGGCCCCTTGGTCAGCAGCCCTAGCAGTGAGTTTTATTTCCTCTTTCTAGTCATCATCACTAACTACATTTTCTACAGCAAACGAGAAATGTGAATTTTAAAAGTACACGTAAGAAACAAGAGCAATTAAATGTAATTATATTTCCATATGTGGAAGTGGAGAGACACAGTACTTTGGGCTGGGAGATGGCTCAGTCTATAAAGTGCTTGTACAAGCAAGGGGACCCGAGTTCGCAGCCAGCACCTGTGTCAAACACTGGGCATGGCAGTACATGTTTGTAACCTGCTGATGGGCAGTTAGAGACAGTAAGATCCTGGGGCCAGTGGTCAGACAACCTAGCCAGAACAGCAAAAGACAGACAAAGTCTCCAAGATGATGAGGAGGAGGAGGATGGGGATGATGGTGAGGATGGTGTGGACAAGGATGGGGATGAGGGTGATGATGAGGATGAGGATGGGGATGAAGATGATGGGGATGAGGGTGATGTGGATGAGGATGGGGGTGAAGGTGAGGATGATGGGGACGAGGATGAGGATGATGTGGATGAGGATGGGGATGAGGGTGAGGATGATGTGGATGAGGATGATGGGGATGAGGATGGGATGAGGGTGAGGATGATGAGGGTGAGGATTATGAGGATGATGAGGATGAGGATGATGAGGATGAGGATGATGTGGATGAGGATGATGTGGATGAGGATAATGAGGATGATAAAGATGAGGATGATGAAGATGAGGATGATGTGCATGAGGATAATGTGGATGAGGATGATGATGAGGATGAAGATGAGGATGATGAAGATGAGGATGATGTGCATGAGGATAATGTGGATGAGGATGATGATGAGGATGAAGATGAGGATGATGAAGATGATGAGCATGAAGATGAGGATGATGAAGATAAGGATGATGAGGATGAGGATGATGTGGATGAGGATGAGGATGATGAGGATGAAGATGATGTGGATGAGGATGATGTGGATGAGGATGAGGATGATGAAAATGAGGATGAGGATAGGGGTGAGGGTGATGTGAACGAAGAGTAACGCACAAGTAAGTGCACAGGAATACTTGTCCCCCATGCATACACAAATCAATATATTTAACATAAAATGACATTATTTCACAGTTTTCCTGAATAGAAAGTTTGCCTTGGGCCCTGTTTTAAAAATTAAGGAAAAAAAAAACCTACCACCCTTTGCGAAGCATCAACAATTAATTCAGAGACTAGAGGGTGAGCGGGTGAGTGAGGACTAGCAACCCCACAGAGGTTGCTAGTCCTGCCAGAAGAGGAGGCCTTCTGGACAGAAACATCTGGAAAGAGCTACTTACACTCTGCACTGGGTCCCCCCAGCCTTTATTATTACATAGGACAGTTCTAAAGAGATGTAGCCAGTCACCCAAGCACACTGAGACGTGCATAGTTTACTTGACAGCATTTACAAATTATGTCTCTTGGTTGGAATAACTTACGTCGTGGAAACACTTCCATATGCTAAAGTTGGACACAGCACAGTAAGAAGGAAGAAAAGAGAGCCTTCGAGTAGCCGGCTTCCATATACACACTCCACTATAACAAGTGCAGATTAATAATGCTGTCCCCACAGAACTGACCATAGATGGGTTTCTAATTCTTTCTGCTATTCTCTGCAAACAATCAAGAGTAGCAATTTTATCAAGAAACATTAAGTCAGCTAGAAGTCAGTTATGAATGTATTTATGTAATAAAAGCAACTGGATAGCAATTATAAATCTTATTTTAATAAAAAACTATGTGATTTTTCTCCCAATTCCCTTCTGTTCTTTCAAGTCTCAATAAGAAACTATTTCTTCCTTCAGATTCCAAAATACATGTGTGTATGAGCACACATATGTGTGTGTTCCGAGGTATACATGTGCACATATATGCCCCATGTATGTCATGTGTGCAGGTAAGAGGAAAACCTCAGGCGGTGTTTTCAGTCACCATCCACCACTATTTCTTTTTTGAAACAAGCTCTCTTGCTGATCTGGAACTCACCAAGTGGGCTATGATGGCTGGTCAGTGACCCCCAGGCATCCCCCTGTCTCCATCTCCCCATGGTGGGATTACAAAGGTGTGCCATCACTTCCGGATTTTTAAATGGCTTCTAGGGACTGAACTCAAGCACCCCACTGAATGGACTATATCCTGAGACCTAGTTCCTTCTTTTACATCCTGAATTTGGAGCAGAGGTTAGCAAACTTCGGCCCACCAGCCAAATCCGGCTCACCACCTACTTTTGGAAATAAGGCTTTACTGGCACACAGCCACGACTATTCATATCCACAGTGCCTCTGGCTGCCTCCGGACCAGCAGGAGATAAATGACTGTGACAGCGTGGTCCAGATAAACTTAAATTATTCTCCACAACTCTTTATGGACAGTGTTGCAGGCCCCGTTAATGAGCATCCTTGGTCTTAGTTCCTTATAGACAGTGTTGCAGGCCCCGTTAATGAGCATCCTTGGTCTTAGTTCCTCATAGACAGTGTTGCAGGCTCAGTTAACCAGCATTCCCTTAGTCTTGTCTCTTTACAGTGTTTCAGACCTTGTTAATAAACATTTCCTTGGTCTGCCTCTTGCAGGCCTTCGTGGATGGATGCTACTACTGCCAGCCCTGCTGTTCCTGCCAGGTTTTTGGGGATCCCCAGGATAATAGCCATAGTTGCACAAGGCCCTAACAAAACAATGAAAAGCAACCTACCACCCAAGGAAGCCCGAGTGTCTTCTTTTCTTGGACACATGGCAAGAAGACACATGTGTTTATTATGAGCAACAACTGTTCTGAGATGTCTTTCCCCCGAGTGAAGAAATCTATAAATGGCAGGAGGCAGGTTTAAACCTAGCCTTCAATTGCAAAGCTCTTAATAATATTTTGACAAGAGGTACTACATACCAAGATATGATACTGTTTAGCTTAGTGTTCTAAAATCAACATTCTAAAGCACCTCATAAACCTTTCTGTTTCCATTATCAGTAAAAAGAAAACCTTTGAGAAAGATGAGGGTGGTGGGCAAAATGGCTCAGCAGTTAAAGGTTTTTTTCTTCCAAGGCTGATGACCTGAGTTCAATCCCCAGGACCAACACAGTGGAAGGAGAAAGCTGACTCTCATAAATTGTCCTCTGATCTCCACATGTGCCCCTTGGCATGTGTGACACACACACACGCACACGCACACATGCAAACATGCACTCATGTGCACACATACCCACACAAAATGAATTTTTTTGCTTTTTGTTTTATATCCCAACCAAAGTTTCTCCTCCCTCCTCTCCTCCCAGTTCCTCCCCCATCACCTTCCCTCCTCCCCTCCCCTCCCCCACCCACACTTTCTCCTCTGTTTCTCTTCAGATACAGGGCAGGCTGGCCTCCCATGGATATCAGTCAGTTACAGTGAGACTAGGCATCTCTCTTCTGTTAAGACTCGATGAGGCAATCTGGTAGGAGGAAAGGGTCCCGAAAGCAGGCAACTGAGTCAGAGGCAGCGCCTGCTCTCACTGTTAGGAGTCTCAAAAGAATACCAAGCTACACAGTTGTAACATATAAAGAGGGCCGAGGTGAGTCCCATGCTGGCTTCCTGGCAATCTGTTCAGTCTCTGTGAGCCCCTAAGAATCCAGGATAGTGGGTTCTGAGGGTTTTCTTGTGGTGCCTTTGACCCCTCTGGCTCCTACAATCCTTCTTCCCCCTTCCCCAAGCTCTGCCTAATGTATGGCTGGGGGTCTCTGCATCTGTTTCCATCAGTTGCTGGGTGAAGACTCTCTGATGTCAGTTCAACTCAGTTCGACTCATATTAAATGAAATTTAGTAAAATACTTTTTAAAAGAAAAATGAAGGTAACATCTATTTGGGAATATTTTACCCTGAGGCTCAATATATCATTCAGGTTATCTTTAAAGACAAAGAGAGACAGCAAAAAACAATTGGATTATTTATAAATATTTTAACTATAATTGCATATTTGGGCATCAATAAGAACAAAAAGAACTCCATTAGGGCAAGTCAACTATTAGTCCCAATAATACCAAGTATTAATAACTGAGAACACAATAATAATTCTTTACAGTCTTCTGCTTATTAAAATTATGACTGGGGATGGGACAACAGAGTGAGAGGCTATAAATTTCCAAATCGATCTGGCAATACGATGTTTGAACCTTGGTCAGGTCCCAGTCATTCCATCCGTTCGTCATTCAACAAGTACCGCATTGAGCATCTAACTAGGCCAGGCTCTACTCCAGAGTTACGGCCCTGTGTGACAACCACATTCACAGAGCTGTCTTGCCAGTGGGGAACAAGATGCTATAGAGACTTCTATCTGGTTCAGATACACAAAACGCAATCCCCGGATCAGAAAGAAATTAAATAGATCAGATGAGAGCAGCAAACACTGCTTGGGGGAAGATGGACCCTTTGCACGTGTTCCTCTCGGTCCATTTGCTTCGGAACTTCCTGGGAAAACCCTCTCTTAGCCAAGGACCAGATCTGCTCAAGCCCACTTCAATACTCTTCCTCTTGAGACTCTGGGAGCAGAACCGGACTTGAGGTACTTTGGCCAAGCGTCACGTGTCTACTTCTCAGGAAACACTGACAGAGCCCCTGCTCCCTGGCCAGGCAGCACCACGTGGGCTAATGCCCCAGGGCAAAGTTCTACATGAGATGGGTGGAACTTGAGGGGAAATGAGTTCTTCACGTCCTGTGGGCCTAGAAAGCTGGCCTCTGGGGACTGAATCATGGTTCTTGTCAATTCTCTAGACCAGCGGTTCTCAACCTTCCTAATGCTTTAACCCTTTAATACAGTTCATTACGTTGTGGTGAGCCCCAACATATAAAATTATTTTGTTGCTGCTTCATAATGGTAATTTTGCTAGCTATAAATCATAACGTAGATATCTGATATGCAGGATATCTAATATTCGATCCCTGTGAAAGGGTCGTTCAACCTCCAAGTGGAGAACCATGGTCTAGAATAATCAAAGGGAAGCATCAACAGGAGTCACCATGGGAGGACAAAAGGCCATGTTCTTCTGTCCCAGAGCCCTCACTAGGCAGTAGAGGCTGGGCCCCTCCATCAGTGACTACAGCTCCATAGCTCAGAGACGGGGGTTCCTCTCACATAACTTCTGCATTTCCAGTCTTCCTCTGCCTATGGCCTTGCAGGTGTGCTTACACAGGTACCAGCTCTGTCATGGCTCCCTCTTCCCACGAGCCTTTGCAGGGCTTTCCCACTCGTCTATAGCGACACAGGCTGCAAAGCCAGCCCAGGTCTCAGCTCAGAGACCTGACTCTGAGCACCGGCTTCATATCCGACTTTTGGAAAAAATGAGAAGCCTGCGAATATTCCAGAAACGGGGCTTCTACTTGGAATCAGCTGGGACTAACCTCCAGCTGGAACAAGGATAAGGGAAGTGGCCAAGACTTACCTTTCTGTGTTCAGTAGAGGACTGTGGGCAAACAAGCTGAGAACCAAGCAGCAGGAGGGTGGCCAGCGCACTAGGAAAGAAAAAGAGCAACAGGCAGGTCTGAGAGTATGGTCCCGGCAGTACCTAGAGGAAGTTGGCATCACCAGCTCATTCCTGGAAGGGAGAGGTCCTTCCACCCTGGGTCCTGAGACAGACACAGAGAAGACACAAAAGGAAGAGGAAGCAGTCCCACTCTGGGGAAGGTCATGACACAGGACAGATGTGGGGTGAAATTCCAGGCCTACTAACTCCCAGCAGGACTTGTAGCTCTTAGACAGCTTCTGGGAGCCTCAGTCTCCCTTCTGTAAAATGGGAATAACAATAAAAGTAGGCTCAAAGGTGTGAAGGAGGCTGAGTAGGATGGCCACCACCCTCACACAGAACACAGCATATACCAGCATGTGCTGGTTAGCAAAGTAACAAGATCAGCATAAAAAGGGGGGGTTCTAGCTGGCCCAGAAGCTCCCTCCCCCAATAGCTCAGGCTTGCTTTAGAGTCCTTATTCTGCGCACCTGTAGCAGAATAAGGTGTCACAGGAGGTTAGCTACCTTAAGCACCACTGTCACCAGCCCTGATTAGGACCTGTATCAAATAAAGGAAAGATACAGATTTTTGTCTGTCTGTCTATTTGTTTGTTTGTTTTGAGCAGGCCCAGAGGCAATAAAAGGCAGCATGAAGCCCTGACTGCAGCTACATCTTAGGCATGGATAGGCATGGATCCTAATGCTGCCATTCCCACCTGGAGATCCTGGGCAAGCTAACATCTCTAAATGAGAAATATTCTCATCTTCTGTGAGGCTCATGGAACACTGTGGTGATTTGAAAGAAAATGACCTCCAAAGAGAATGACATCATTAGGAGGTGTGGCCTTGTTGGAGTGGGTGTGGTTTAGTTTCAGGAAGAATGTCACTGTGGAGGTGGGCTTTGAGGTCTCATATATGTTCAAGCCACATCCAGTGAGGCAGTTCACTTCGTGTTGCCTGCATAAGATGTTGAACTCTCAGCTACCTATCTAGCACCATGTCTATCTTGCACATCACTGTGATGATAATGGACTAAACCTCTATAACTGTAAGCCACCCCAATTAAATGTTTTTCCTTTATAAGAGTTGCCGTGGTCATAGTATCTCTTCACAGTAACAGAAACCCTAGCTAAGACAAACATGATAGAGGGAGAAAAAAATATGTGGATGGCAAATCAGAGGAGAAGCAAGCAGTTCCAGGATTGAAACAACGGCTCAGCCGGTAGAGTGCTTATCATCAAGCCTGGGAGCTAATTTCACCCCCTGGATATACACTTTAACAAAAAGCCAGGTGGGTGAGCACTTGTAATCCCAGTGTTGGGGAGATGGGGAAAGGAGGAGCCCTGGGACTCCCTGGCCAGCTAACCTAATGTGGATACTCAGTGAGTTCCAGAGCCAGTGCGCAACCTTGTCTACAAAATAGTGGTAAAGTACCTGAGGAATAACACCTAAGACTGAGCTCAGGCTTTCACCTGTGCACAAGTGCACACACACACACAAGAATTTAAGTGCCCAGAGTCCTGGTTTCTAATCAACAATGCCATTATTCTGAACATTCTTGGATCACTGCATCTTTTGAGTATGTTTTAGTGCTTAACCCTGAAGGTAGTTCAATTATGCAGCAATTCCCCACTTTTTGAGGCCTCCATCACTGTGGGGTACAAAACACTGGCACATTCCCCCCCCAAAAAATAAACCACTCTGTGGGGTTAGGGATGAGAACATAGTGGCATCTGGGAGTCAAGGGTACAGAGTTAGAGGAGGGCTCCACCCGTCCTCTAAGATCCAATATGCCACCAGGCCAACAGTACTAAATGAGCATTTAATAGTAAACGCAAACTTATGAAGAGTTGATTTATCGCTCGCTGAGCCCCTAGCTGGACCACTGCAACCCAGCAGGATTTCCAACGGCAGCCACATGCTCTAGCTTTACTCTCCAATGAACAAACAAATCCACACCAGTGGTTCTCAACCTAAGGGTGTCCACCCCTTTGGAGTCGAACAACTCTTTCATAAGGGTCACCTAAGACCATCCGGAAACACAGATACTTACATTACAATTCATAACAGTAGTAAAATTACAGCTATGAAGTAGCAATGAAAATAATTTTATGGTTGAGGATCACCAAAGCATGAGGAACTATGTTAAAGGGTTGGTGTTAGGAGAGTTAAGAACCACTGATCTACACTGTTTGGCACCCACAAGGCTTACATTAAATAAAGAATAGGTCCCAATGGTGATGTTACAATTCCTCAATTAATATTTACTAAAACATTATTAGCAACAATGAAAAACAAGTATTCATCTATCAAAAACATCTTAAACACACCTTCCTTTCAACTTTTGATTTTATGTGTTTCACTTTTTAATAGGTTTTTTTTTTTAGGACATCTTTTTCTAGATAGCCCTGGCTAGTCTGGCACTCACTGCGTCATCCAGGTTGGCTTTGACCGCTCAGAAATTCTTCCATCTTGGCTTAGTTCCATCTGGTAATACTGAGTAAACTAACATCCCTAAGCCACAAATATTCTCATCTGTGAGGATCACGAAGCATGATGGGTGCACAAATTTCCAATACTGGTAGTAAAGTCAGAGACGATAGTTTAAGTATCTGGGGCTGGGGAGATAGCCCGACTGGGAAAACATCTGAGGTGTAAGCAAGAAAACCCAAGTTGGTCTCCAAGAGACATGGTGGCATGATGTCCTGCTGTATATGTGTCGCTTTTATTGGTTGATGAATAAAGCTGTTTCGGCCAATGACTTAGCAGAGTAAAGCCAGGTGGGAAATCTGAACAGAGATGTCTAGAAGAGTAAATGGAATCAAAGAGATGCCATGTAGCCACCAAAGGAAAAAAGACACCAGAACATTACAGGTAAGCCACAGCCTTGTGACAATACATAGATTTATAGAAATGGGTTAACTTAAGATGTAAGAGCTAGCTAAGAATATGACTAGGCCATTGGCAAACTGTGTTGTAATTAATAAAGTTTCTGTGCAATTATTTGAGTCTGAGGATCAGGAAATGAAAGTGCAGTCTCTGTCTACAGTAGCACAGACTAGTTTTTGTCTCCCCCACCTTTTATTTAAAAAATTCTTTCTCACCTAATCTTTCCTGATCTCTTGACCATAGCTTCTCCTCCTCCTATTCCTCCCAGTCTTTCCCTACCAACCCACCACTTCGTATCAACTCTCTTTCTGTCTCTCATTAGAAAAGGACAGGCTTCAAAGAGACAACAATAAAATATAACAAGATAAAAACAACTATTACATCAAAGTTGGACAGGACAAATCAACAGAAAGAAAAGAGTCCAGGAGAAGGCACAAGAATCAGATTGATTCCTATCTTCCTGAGAAACCACCACACTGATTTCCATAGTGGTTGAACAAGTTGGCCCTTCCACCAGCAAGGAATGAGTGTTCCTCTTGCTCCACATCCTCTGCAGCAGGAGCTGTCACTTGTTTTATTGATCTTAGCCATTCTGACAGGTGCAAGATGAAATCTTGAAGTCGTTTTGATTTGCATTTCTCTGATGGCTAAGGATATTGAATATTTAAGTGTTTCTTAGTCATTTGAATTCCTCTTTTGAGAATTCTCTGTTTAGACCTGCACCCCATTATTTAATTGGGCTGTTTTCTTGATGTCTACTTTCTTGAGTTCTTTATGTATTTTGGATATTAACCCTCTATCAGATGTGTAGTTGGAAAAAAAAATCCATTCTGTAGGCTGAGTGGAATGTACTTGTAATTCCAGTACTCAGAAGGCAGAGGCAGGAAGTCCTGGGACTTTCTGGGAAGCCAATCTAGCCTAAATGGCCATCTCCAGCCCAGTGAGAAGCCCTATCAAAATAAGACAAACAGTTCCTAAGCAATGGCACCCCATACCCACATGTACACATACACACACACACACACACACACACATACACACACACACAATGAAGCTTTTTAAAACATCAATGGGCCAGAAAAGTTCCCAAGGCATGCTGCAGTGACAGGGAGAAACATCTGGAGATTGGCTCCCCAGACAGTGAGAGAGGATGATACTCCTGTCTCCCTAGACTCAGTTTATCCTAGAAATCCAAAACACACACCTTGGATAGGCGGTATACATCCCTATGTTTTATGACTTTGTTAATTTACCTTCTCTACCATGCCTCAGTTGCCAAATCTGTAAAATGGGGACAGCATGGCCTGTCCAGGCCACCTCAAGTGAGTTAACACTTAGGAACACACACTTTGAACCTGTGCCTGCAAATCAGGATAATTTCTATCATAGCCTGGCACTGCTTACTCTTTTCAAAAGAAGACCAGATTGGTATGATTTCATTACAAAAACAAACAGAAGCTCCATAAATGTGCCATACATCAGTCCTCAGAGCCCTTGGCTCCACAATGTGCACACACTTGCAGTTCTGCAAACCACTGACTCCACTGGCACAATCAGGGGACAGAGCAGGAGAGGGCCACGCAGTTCCCTGTCTCAGAAGAACTTACTGCAAGCTGCCTGTTAATTCCACCTCTTCCCTCAGCTGCTCAGGTCTCTGCTTAGCTTTTTGTTTCCCATGAGACTTTGTAATTATTGCAGAGAGCCACTCCATCTTCCAGCCAGGACTATTTCTTCTCCCCCCAGTGGCTCTTGTGACATCCACGTCTCTCTTCCCATAGAAAGTATCACCAGGTCTGGGGAGACAGCACAATGAACAAAGTGCTTACCGCACAAGCACCAGACCTGAGTTCAATCCCTAGAGCCCATACTAAAAGGGCCAGGTATGCTAGCTCTTCTTGGAATGCCAGAGTGCTAGGGAGGCAGGGGAGGGCAGGCTAGGGAGGACTTAGAGGCCAGCCAGCCTAGCATACTCAGTGAGTTCCAGGGCAGTGAGAAACACTTTCAAAAANAAAGAAAGGATGGCATCTGCAGAATAATACCAGAGGTGTCCTCTGGCCTCTACACATATCCATACCGTGTACACATATATGCACCTGTTCACACATACATGCACCTCCACACACATATGTGCACCTCCACACACATACATGCACCTCCACACACATATGTGCACCTCCACACACATATGTATACCTCCACACATATACATGTACTTCCATACCATACATGTATTTCTACATGCATGCACCTTGACACACATACATGCACCTCTACATAAAAACATACACCTCCCACATATATGCACTATGCACTTCAACACACATATAACATCTCTACACACACACACCTCCACACAATATAACATCTCTACACACATATATGCACCTCCACACACATACATGTACCTCCATACACATGCCTACACCACACATACAAACACACGCACAGACTAGTATGAAAATGGAGGAGGGGTGTTGATTTTGTCTCTGTCTTATCCCTGTCCCTAGCAGAGTACCTGTGACACAGAAAGTGCTTGATACATTTAATTAATGAACAATGTGCTAAGTTCGGGAATAATGCACTGCATTAATGAACAGTGCATGGAACTAACGAACAATGCCTTGAGCTGGTAAATGATGCTGCCCCATCCAGATGACCTCTGAACTTTCAGACAGATGGGACTCACGGGAATGAACAGATTTTATAATGTCCAAAATAACTTCTGGAGCTTCTAAATGTTCTTTTAAAAAGGATTTATTAAAAGAAGATTGGTTTTATTTTTAATTTCTATGTGACACCCACCCCCAAAAAGTAATCTTATCTGATTATCCAAGAGAAATGTTTGCTGAAAAGCTAGAGGTTCCAGTGTCTCCTCTCTTTGCTAGCTTGGCCCTGGTGAAGCTCAAACACAGAGGAATCCTCAACAAAACCATTCTGGGATAAAACCTTAGTTATTAAATAGGCTCTGCTCTGAATGGAATAAAATAAATTCCCCCAGAGGGGAAATTATTCTTTGGGCTGCAATAACAACAGTCGGAGCAATATATAACCCCAGGGGCCAGAGGAAGCTCTGCCAAGGGCTGAAGGTTTCCTACCCCTGCTCAGCAGAGGCTGTCTTGGGCTCCCCAACCCTGCTCACACATACCTCACTAATTAATAGTCTGTCTCTGTGCCCATGCCTCTTCCAAACACAGGACAGCCCAGCACAAGCCCCTGCTCCTTTTGACCCGGTTCCAGATGAGTGCTGAGGACCAGGAGATCGTGCATGTGTCTGTATGAAGCTCCTGTGCTATTCCACCCAGGTAGTTTGCCTTGGCAAAGGGAGCCCAGCTTGCAACGTTTTGACAGATTGAAGGCTACCAGGGCCTTTGGCAAACATATTACAAGTTCCCTTCAATGTGCAAGGTGGGGAGCCACATATCTCCTAAGATTTTCTGATCCACCTTACAGTCAAAACTACCCAACATTTCACAGGAATCAAAATAAGAGATACGCTATTTATCCACCGCTGGTGTAGATTTCAAGCATTCTACGAGAAAATAACTCTCCGTGAAATGGTACAAGATTTACATCACGGAACTAGGGCTCTAGGCTTCTGTATTTGCCTTGGCCTACCCTGGTCGCCACACCCAACCATCCAATTCCAGCATAGTCCGTGTCTCGCCGCTGCCCAGTTCACATCCCCTCAATGGACTCAACACCATTTGAGAGTCTTAAGTATCAAAACAAGGAAAATGGGTGGGAACCCCCCCACAGCTTTTCTCCTTTTGTTAATACAACCCAAGAGATACATAGGGTATGGCCTAGAACTGAATCAGCCGGCACCAATATTTCAGCACCAAAATGCAAACCCCAGCTGGGGCAGCCACACTCTCCCAAGCCCAGCTCTAAACTGCCTGACACTGGAGCCTCCTGGGGATAACAGCATTCTCTCTACAAACTAACCACTTGCCATTTTCAGTGCATCCATTTTCTCCCTGACAGAAAAAGACAAGAGGAATGATTTGGATGAGAAGGAGGCGGGAGAGGAGGAGGAAATGACGGCAGCAGAGGCAGGCAATCATCTAGATTCCAATTTCTTAAAAGTGTAATCTATGTATGTCCCCTAGTTCCTTATTCAGAGTGTTCTGCGCCCAAGTAATTTTTTTTTTTTTTTAGCTTTCCAGCATCCCCAGGGTGAGTGTCCTTCAAAGGCCTGGCCTTTGGTACACACAGAGTCTTGGGGGCATTGTGGACTTCCGGCAAGAGAGGGAGGCCCAGATATGTCACCGGCTCCTTCCTTCTCTCAGCTGAGAGACAGTTCACCATACAATAGCGTCCTCTTAACTTGGCTCCCATCAAGTTTCCCCTGGCCTGGGAAACCTGAATCCAATCCAATCAAATCTAACAGGCTTTGGGGAAAGGCCTGCCTGGTCTGTGTGAAGTGAAACATTTCCATTTCACAGCGCAGACTTAGACACCTTTCTAACTGCACATTGGTTTTATTGCCTATTTCCAGGTCCTCCGTGCTTGCAGCCATTCATGTTCCCTGGGAATGCAAGGTGCTCTATCATGCCACAGCTTTTGAAGACCCAGAGCCCTCTGGTGGACTCCCCCCCTCTCTCTCCGACCTTTGATATACCTCTACAGCCAGCAGAATCGCCAGTTCAAAACAATGAAGGGGAGTAAAGAACAGAGGGTAGAAAGGACGAGAAGGGCAAAGGGAAGTGAGAACAAGAAAATACAAAAGGTAAATGAGGGGCAAGGGGTGTGGCTCAGTGGTAGCGGATGGATTAGCATGCTGCTTGAGCCCAGCACCATATGAACTAGGCATGACATGGTGTTTCAACCCTGTACTCCCAGCACTCAGACAATGGAGGCAGGAGGGGTGTGAGTACCAGGTCATCCTCTGCTACATAGTAAGTCTGAGGTCAGCCTGAGCTATATGACACTGTTTTCAAAGAAACAAAACAAAAAAAAGAAAAGGCGGGAGGTGGGAGTAGGGGGAGGCAGTAGGTGAACAAGAAAGACAAAATGGAGGAAAAGGAAGAAGAGAAAGAGAAGAAGGAGGGGGAGGAGAAGGAAAAATAAATCAGAATGATGCTGTCATACAATACTCCTCATCAGTTTGGGTTTTGTTTGTTTGTTTTCTGGTTTTGTTTTTACATTTTGTTTCTTTGCCGCTGGTTTTGTTGGGCTTTGGGGGTTTTTTGGAGACAGGGTTTCTCTGTTGAACAGCCCTGGCTATCCTGGAACTGACTCTGTAGACCAAGATGGCCTTGAATTCCAAGATCCACCTCCCAATCCGCCTCTGCCTCCAGAGTGCTAGAATTAAAGGAGTGCACCACCACCACCAGGCTCAGTTTTTTTTTTAATGCACCCCATAATTCCCCATGGGAAAGACAGTAAAGTTAGTAAAAGGAAGGTAAGCTAATAGAGTCCTACAAATTAGAGCAATTGGTTCTAACTCCTGAGGGGGACAGCAAAGCAGTTACCTGGGGAGGCAACCCAGTGATCACACCTTGACACCATTCAACTCCATCTCAGTACAGAATGTTCTAGCAAATCCCACAATCAAGCACTGAGTGATGAGGACAGGGTCCAGGTACAGGGCTGTGCCAGGCATAAGGCAAAATCAATCCCGTCTGGATGCTTGCCGTCATTTTATAGGTAGGCTTTGCCAGGGCAACCCTCCAGAAACACATTTTTATTTCCTCTGGCCTCTCTGCCTGCCGTTCAGATGGCTCCCACCAGAAATCCACACATGAGCGTCCAGTAGGTTCTTCCTGGACTTACATCTACCCTTTTCCCATTAGCGTGGTAGCACTCACAAGACCCTGTTCCCAAGCCTGTTTGCATTGGTAGCTAGCACTGCTCTGGATTACACAGAATACCCTAGAGGTCCACCGAGCTGTGAATCAGAACACAGCAGCAGGGGTGTTTGATGGTTGTCTCTAGGAAAGTGAGCTGAAGGCTGTGGAAAGACGCGATAAGGCTGGCAGCCAAGGTGGAGGGAGCCGCTGGCAAATGAGGTGTGGATGAGATAAATGCAGGTGATTAGGGCAGAAGAGAAAAACCCTTAAGACCTAGACTAACTCTGTCCTCAGGGCACTTTGCAAACGTCTTGAAATTCTCACCCGGCTTTAAGGTGGAAACCTCAGATAATGCCTACGGGTGGTTTGCACAAGAAAGACAGTCAGGGCTTCCGGCACAAAGAAATGCTCTTGGCCCCACATTAAAACAATCTCTGTGAGGACTGACATGTGTTTTAAGTTTAAACTGTTGAACGTTCGTGATTAAGTCACTGATCATCCTGGTCAGGAATAGAAGTTCATCCTAATTTCTTTCATAGAAAAGGTTTGCTTTGTGTTCAATATTTCATCTTACAAGCCCTAGCCAGATGGGTTATCCATTGCACCGCTGGTCTGCCACTCATTGGATATTCTGATGTATTTACGGAGTGTCACCTGAGTAGTGGTTTAGGTGACAGCTGACACAAATCCCAGTCTGACTTTTTGTTTGTTTGCTTTGCTTGATTTAAGGGTTTGTTGTTGTTGTTTTTAAGATAGGGTCTCATGCAGCTTCAACTCTCCATCCTCCTGCCTCAGCCTCCAGAGTGCTATAATTGCAGGTAGTGCCTGGCTGGCCTGCCTCTGAAATACCAGGAAATTGAAAAACTTGACTCAGTGGCCTCTTCTTCCTTTCCTTCTACTTCCTCTTTGTTGTTGGAGGCCGCTTGTTAGTTCCTGGCAGCTCAGCCCCAAATAATCACACAGAAACTATATTATTTAAATCACTGCTTGGGCCATTAGTTCTAGCTTCTTATTGGCTACCTCTTACATATTAATTTAACCCATCTCCATTAATCTGTGTATCACCATGAGGTTGTGGCCTACCAGCAAAGTTTAAGCATGTCTGTCTCCAGCTGTGGCCCCATGGCTTCTCCCTGACTCTGCCTTCTCTCTCCCAGCATTCAGTTTAGCTTTCCCTACCTAGCTAAGTTCTTCCTTGCTATAGGTCCAAAGCAGTTTCAATGGTAGAGAAGGGAAATCCCACATCACCCCTTTGTCCTTTTCTCTACTTCCCTCCTCCTCTTCCTCCTCATTTCCTGGTTTCCCCCAAAAAACTGGAGAGTGACTGACCCCTGACCTTTCCAATTATCACATATTTCTTCACCCCAGGGAGACTGCATTGTTCACTACTGATCACACCTCAAACATCCAGCCCCATCTTGGACGCTCTCACGGGCAGGCAAACAGTTTCTGAGTCCACTTCCCCTCACATCTGTCTTCAGGGCCCTTTTCAGAGTCCCCAAGAGGCCCCAAAAGCAGTCACCCTTCTCGCTTTCATTTCCTCAATCCCTTTGGGTTGTATTTCTAAGTGGAATGGCTGACAAGCTTAAAGTAATAATACTTTACTGGAGTGTATATCAAGGAAAGGAGAAGCTGATGTTTTCAAAGACTAAAACCAGACACTTGACCTAAGGCCATGGACTGTAAAACCCTTAAAATGATCCAGACCTCTCCTCCATAAGACCTATAAAATTCACCATCTCACTGTAATGGCCCTAATTACATCTGCATTTCTTCAAAAACTACCATTCAAAATAAAAATGGCCAAATCCATTCTATTTCCTGCCAATGTAACCACCTCCTTGGCATTTAGTAGTTTTGCTTCCGCCTGTGTTTTCATTGGAAACGTGAGGTTTGTCAGCTCTGCTAAGCACAGGAGACGCGAAGAGCACCTGCC
>LOEQ01003942.1:61357-88802 GCA_001685075.1 Bramus lutescens
GGTGGGGTCAGCTTGCCATCACCATGGATGGCTAAGCTTCACAGTGAGAAAGTGGGGGAGGTGGAGCCAGGGAGATGGTTCAGTCAGTGAGGTGCTTGTTGTGCAAGCATGAGGACCCGAGTTCAAATTCCCAGCACCCACATAAAAACCCAGGAGCGGAGGACATGGCAGCAGGCATCTGCAATGCTAGTACTGGGAAGGCGGAGACTGGAGCCTACTTCAGGCTTGCCTGGCCAGTCAGTCTAGTGCAATCAGCAAGCTCCAACTTCAGTGAGACACCCTGTCTCTCTACGAGGAAGGTGGGGGCTTAGAAGACTAGAAGACGCCTGGAATGGACCTTTGACCTTCACACTCATTCACCGTACACACAGGCACAGTTGAATGCACAAGCACACACAAACATGTGCACACAACACACACAGGGCATGTAATTTGAAGTCTAAGAGATACAAACCCTTCTGTGTGTGTCAGTTAGCACATTTTCCTTCTGACTTGAAATAAATGCAGGCAAGTTTGACTTAATCTAGCTTCCTCCAACCTTTTGATCCAAAGGGATTTTACTCCTCCAGAAGCTTTCCTGTGCATCCAGAGCTTACCCAGGACTTAACAACCAGCTACCCAGCTCATTCAGGGTTAAAATTTTAATGCATCTCTTGCTACAGGCTTTGACTAGGAGTCTTTTCATTACCACAGTTGGGAGCAGAGCAGGGGTCTATGTTAATTCCTGGGCTTCACTGTCTCTTTCAATGTGGATGAAGCTGACTTTCTGTTGTTCTGTGGCTTGGCAAAGACTGAGGAAGGATTTTTAAACTAAATATCTGCATGTCGGTATTGTGAATCCCCTTGAATGTTTTTTCCTCTCGGAGATTTTTCTGGGCAGCGCATGTCTAACTGCAACCTGCTTTCCCTCTGCATAGAGAAATCCCTTGACTCTTCGCATCCACCTCCACGGAGCTGGTTGCTTTGATAAATATGGAAACCACCTGAATGAAGCACGCGTGCCTGTTCCTCTTCTCCTTTGTCAGAGATTTCCCACTCTTATCAGAACACTCTCTTCCTCCAGAATATTTTGAAAACCATTTCAATAAAAGGTGTTATATAGCTCTGGGTTTGTTTTGCTTGTAAAATATAAAATATAATGAAATGGGCCTGAAGAAAAATGTGTACATAAAAGTTGGGATGGTGAGATGGCTCCTCAATAAAACACGTAACACTAAGTGGAATGATGTGTGGGATCACTCGTGTGTACACACACACACACACACACACACACACACACACCATTTTTTAAAAGACATACAGTGAATGATGCGTGTCTGGCTCTGAGGCAGGGCTTTGACGGAAAACTCCAGTTTATGCTCCTGCAGAGCCACCTGCCCAGCCCCATAACTCACATTTTCCTCCTCCAACCCTGACAGCAGAACCCTTGAAGAAGCATCCACCAAGCAGACCTGCCAAAAGAGTCTTTTTGCTCTGACCAAGGCAGGAGGGGCAACCATTCAAATTCCAGAATGTGAAGGAAAACATAGCAAAGGGACCTTTTCCCAGGAAGTTCTCTGCTATGTAGCCCGGGTGGCCATGTGTTTGAGGATCCCCATGTCTTCTGGAGTGCCTTTTCGATGACAGCACACTTACACCCACTTGTCAGGTAGGGAGTCCCCCTCTCTTCTCTGACTTGCTCTTCCCATCCAGTTCAGTATCCGACTGTCACCTTTACTTCATTGTGCCAGGTGCCATTTGGCATGCTGCAGAAGCGGCCCGACGGCCGGGCTGACTCTCCTTTACCTCTCACTCCCCTGGCACTCTGCAGCAGTATTTTCGGGTCTCCCATATGTTTGGCGCATATTGTGTGTTTAGAAATATCATTTAAGGTTTGCAGTTTAATAGCTCAGCTGACAGAGTGCTTGCCTAATAGACATGAAGTCATGGGTTCCACCCTCAGAACCCCAAAACCAAGACAGGGTGGTGCACACATAGAATCCCAGCACTAGGAGGTGGCATCAGGAAGATCAGGAGTTTGAAGGCCATCCTTAGTTTCACAGAGAATTCAAGGTCAACCTAGGATATATAAGACTCTGTTTCAAAACGAGTTGTATTTTGAAGTGTTAAGCTTTAGGTCATTCTGTTGATGGCTGGGTATTATACAGGTCAAAAATGAAGCTTTTCTGCCCTCTCTTCTTGTCATCTGACATATTTGTGACCATGTCATTAATGCATAGTTTGGTACTTCTTCTGGGACTTTGTATTTCAAGCATGCACATGACTGTTCATGTAAAATTTTACAAGCAACAACATACTAAAGCACACACACACACACACACTACACTCAATTAAATACCAAGTATGGATCTTGAAGCATCTGCTTGGCAAATGTTGCAGCCCAGCTGGGCAATTGCACGTGGTGACATCATAACATGTCACAGACCGTCTTCATTTTTAGCATAAGTTGTTGGCATCTGAGGCTAATGCATAGTTAGAGAGGAAGAAAGGCTGTAAGACACCCTGAGGATGCAGCTTTGAGACAGCATGCTCTTCCTTCCCTCTGTCCTGACTATCAATCAACTTATGTAAAGAGTATCCCAAAACCTCAGGGTGACCTCATCAGAGTTACCATCAACTTGCTAGGGATGTTCAGGAGGCTCACGAGACAAAGTAGCTACAACAACCACTCAGTAAACTCAGTGAGAGGAAGATGTGCAAGAATCAACCATAAATCCTGACTTCAAATGTTGGTGTCTATAACAACAGATTCATTGATCCTTAGATAATCTTATTACATAAGATAAGATAAATATTCACTGATATAATCCCATTATTTATCTAAAAATAAATTTTGTTTCGAGTCACAGACTTTCCCAGAAAAGAGCAGGGCTCAAACCACCTGGACCTTGTCCTATAGCGTGTAGCTCCTGGCCTGGATGGACCTTCGGAACTGCAGAAAACTGAAGGCCTCCTGGATTACTATATCAAACGCTATTGCTATGCACAACCAGAAGGCCAATTACTTCAAGAACTTATACAGTAAAACAGAAACATCCAACTCCATTTTGGGGTCAAGGGGATATGCTTTTTTGCTACAGTATAGACTGAACCCCGAGCCTGGAAATGTTGGGTAAGGGCATAGCACAGAGCACACCCCAACTGCTGCTTTTGCTTTTAAGAGGTTTTCTGCTCACCTGAGACAGCTTGTGAAATGGGAAACCATGATGCTGCAGGTCCAGGTTAAGGCAAGGGTTCCTCAGAGGGGTCCCCCGTTTTCTGCAGGTTCAAGTGATGTTCAACTCCTACAGAAATGAACATGGTTATTTTTTTTTTAGCATCTCTTGCCTAGAAAAGTTCTAGAGCCCAATCAGATAAAGAAACTGGGATTAATGAATGTGAGATGGCTAACAAGATGACTCAGCTGGTAAAGACAGGTGCAGCCAAACCTGCCAGCTTGACTTTGATCCCCAGGTCTCCCATGGTAGGAGAAAATTAACTGGCACAAGTTGTCTTCTGGTATCACCGTGTATGCCTTGACAAACACCATACACACCATAAAACAAACAAATAAAAAAGTTAAATAAATATTAGTACATTTGCATTAATTAAAAAACCATACAACAGAAGCTATTAAAAGAAAAATGCCACTTCCCAGTCACGGTGACCATGATTTCCCAATTGGAAGATGATAATGAATGAACACAAGGAAACAGCATTCCAGGATACTCAGTACAGTCCCTGACTGTGACAGCCAATCTTCACTGGCAGGTTGAGGGTATTTGGAATCTCCTACAGGGCACTGTGGATGCATTTCCAGAGAGGTTTAACTGAGGAAGAGTCATCCTGAATGCAGGCGGCATCACCCAGGGGCTGGGAATCCCAGACCAAATGGAAAAGGAAACAGAGAAACCCAAAGTAAAATTAGCATTCATCTTTCTCTGGGTCCTGATGGTGAGCACCACGTGACCAAGCAGCTATGCTCTCACGGTCATGCATTCCCTATCAAGATGGACCACATCCTCTCCAATCATGACAGCCGACTACCCTTCCCGTAAGTTGATTCTATATTTGGCCACAGAAACAAGACAAGTAACTAATGTGACTACCCACAGAAGATGCTCAGTAGATTACTCTCAGGATGATGCCCTCCGGTTCTGGGGTGATGAGGGGTTGGCAATAGGCAAACTGTACTAGAAATCCAGTGGTTTCTGATTGGCTACCTGACCAGAAAAAAAAAATCATTTGGGCAAGTCAGACTTTTGATTTCCCAACTATATAGTATATTGTAAAAGTACTTCCTATCAATTAAGAGCTTAGCAGTTCTGACATAAGCTGTGGCATACATGAACCTTAAGAAGAGCACTCCAAATGAAAGAAGCCAAACACAAAAGAACGCACATTACATGACTTCATACACAGGTAGTATTCAGAATAGGAGAACACACAGAGACAGAGAGTAGACGAGGAGCTGCCAGTTAACAGAGGTGGAAGGCGGTAATGAGAAAATACACCATTTGTTCCTTGGGTGACAAAAGTGTACTAAAATTAATAGTAGTAATTACACGACACTGTGAATAGACTATAAGCATTAAATTATTGACAGAATATGAGGACTCTCTCAATAAAACAGCTTCAAAAGTACTGCCTAGGGCTGAGGATAAGCTCAGAGCTAGAGTTCTAGCTTAGCGTGGATAGGGCTCTGGGTTCAACTCCCAGCACAGAAACAAAAACCCTACATGAAATACCACAGGTGGGGGCTGCAGATATAGGTCATCTAGTAGAATGTGCCTACATGCACAAAACCCCGGGTTCCACCCCGTCACCATGTAAAATAGTGCTAGCATGCCTGTAATCCTACCACAGGTGGTCATGCAGATCAAACAGGGAGGCAGGTGAAATGCGTGTGGCCAGTGGCTGGAGCATAATGGCACTGACCTAAGGGTGGCTCTGGTGATACTTATGCAGAAAGGAGCAAAGGGACACAGGAGTGTATTATCACCTTAAGATTAAGTAACACCACTTTATTCTGGTGTCCTTACCAAACAGAACTTCTAAGTGCTGGCAAGTAAGGCATAAGTCTGGAAGCCAAGCATAAATAGCCTCAGATAGGCCAGGGCGGGAGGTTTGCATGGAATACGATGGAACACTGGAGGAGAGGATGGCCTGCCCCTGCACCTTCTTCTGCTCCTTTCGGGAAAGACAGATGCAAGGAGCCAGGATACAGTGTGGGTGCAGACACAGGACGGATGACACCCTCTCACAGAAAGGCAGAGTTTTCAAAGATCGTTGCTCTCCACATTCTTCCCGGGATGGCAGGGTTGGGAAGATAAATAATTATGAGGACTAACAAAAATGAAAAGGACAAGCATGAGAACTGGACAAGCTTCACAGGAGGAAAGAATCCAGAGCTTAAGTTCCCAGCAGCCCTTTCTGGAGCTGTTAAGAAAGGAGAGCCTCTTAGCTGGAATCTCTCCTAGTTGCCCATCAGCAGCTCATGAAGTTACTCATGGTATTGAAGACCCTTCCCATCTTGACTGTCCGCCAGAAGTTACAGTGTGATCTATGAGGAAGAAAGCCAGGCCTGCAAACCAGATCTCTTAAGGAGTCTTCTGCATTCCAGAACAGCCTTCCGCCTGTTGGCTACAGGGCAGGTACGCATCAAGGCAAGACACCAAACTTGGAAAGTAGAACAAGTTTTGCCAAGCTCCTAATAACTGTGGGCTAATAAATATTCACTCAACAAGAGATGTGCTTGGGTCTTCTCCACAGTGCTAAGGCAGGAGATGGAAGAGGCATCAAGATTAGCATACAAAGGCTAAGAATGAAAACTTTTGACCAATATATGATATATAATAAATATAAGGGACAAAGCATGCTGGAGAGTGGGGTGCTATGAAAGGGTCCATAAAGAGGGCTCTAGTGGCCTAGGGCTATTGAACTTGTAACCTTCTTCACCACACCCAGTTTGGGCAGTGCTGGGACTGAACCAAGAGCCTCATGCATCTGAAAGAGGCAGGCACTGTACCAACTGAGCTATATCCTGAGTGCCAGAAAACAGGTAAGATTATCCACACAATCTGAAAACAGCTTTTACAACCAACCACCGCTGATGCCCCCATCCTGATCTCCCTCTGTGGGTTTTTTTGCTTTCAGGTCTTTATCCACCCAAAGAAAGGCATCCACTTGCATGCCATTTAAAACATGGCTTCTTTCATCTGTGCCCCACTCCTTTAAAATGGATATTGGGAGTATGTGGTCACATAGTGCACTAATAGAGAAAAATAAACAAGTAGCCAAATACAATGGAGTTGGAGGCACAATTATGTTTTGAGAAATGTAAAAAAAAAAATTAACTGCACAATTTGAAAAAAATGGAAGGCACGACTCCTGTATGTCTTTTGACTAATTTCTTGGCAGAGGTTCTGGTTTGGATTTTGGGTTTTGAGACAGTCTTCCTACATAATAATGCAGACTGACCTTGAACTTCTGATCCTCCTCCTGCCTCAGGCTTTAAAGTTCTAGAATCCACGATGCCTAGCTTGATTTGAGTGGCCACCACCACATACAGTTGAAGAGCTTACTTGGGGAGAATGGCCAGCTCTCTCATTGACTCGGGGCTCACACTGGCTTCCATGAGGTGTTGTCTATTCACCCAGCTCCGCTGGTCTAGCTGTGAGTCACCTCCATAGAGACATCATGAAATTCATTTTGTGGGTCATGACGAGGAATTTACTAACAGGCAAAATGAATGAAGGAAAGGAGAGACAGCAGCGTTTATCACACATAGGGAGGGCATGCCTCACAGCCGGGCAAGTTCAAAGTTCCCTCTCAGAAAGGCCAGGCGCAATGAAGGATTAGAGCTTATGATTGTGTGGAGTAGAAAATGAGAAGCCCAGTAAAGCCCGTTCTCTAAGACCCTGTAAAGCAGCACCAGGGATTTTGATGAGATGCACAAGAAAGAGCCATTGTTAGCTCTGGCGGGAGAGGAGCCCAGTAAAATGAGGTTCCTCGAAGCTGAAGCTACGTTAGGCAACAGAGAGCTGAGTCATTGAGTCAACAAGGGCTCCATAGGGGCTGAGTGTCCTTCTGAGGTTTGCTCATGATTTACAACTTTGAACACAATGTCTAACAATGCAGTTTCTGAAGCAGTGGACGCTCCTGAAGGGGTTGGAGATCTCACCTTCTCTCTCAGATCTAGAAAGATTAAGGGAAAGCTGAATATGCCTGCTGATTGTCTCCTGGTTTGTTTCAGTCACAGTCCCCACACCCTGGGAGGCCACAGGGCTTGAGACATAAAAGCAACATGGAAGATCCAAGCCAGAGCAGAATGCCATCCCCCTCAACAACTAAAGACACCAGTGTGCCCTGACCTACACAACCGCACTGTCCCATGCGCTGGGTGTTTTTCCTGCCCTTTGTCCTCATGGTACGAACAAAGACCCTTCCTGACTCACCTGGTTCTGAAGAGATGGCTCTGCTCAGTCCCCTCAAGTCAACACCAGAGGGCCCCAAACCCAGGTCCCTGTTCTCCCCCCTTAGCCCTCCTTCCCACACACATGCCAGGAACTCATACAAGGTAAAGCAACCACCCAGACAAACAAACTCACTAGTCCCTGGGTACAGGAAGTGACTCATGAGCAAAGAAGTGGGGTCAAGGATTTTAGAAGGAGCCTGGCTATGTCCCAGGCACCCGTGTCTCTGTTATTAGGGAAGCTGGAGAAGACCAAAAAANNNNACAACAACAACAAAAAAAAACACCTTTCACTAGGCTCCTGAGGTGGCACACAGCATGCTGTACAACCCTGAACCAAACTGGAAAACTAACATCGGGATAACGGACAGAAGAGGACAAGGGAAAGGGGCTGATCATGGGTGAAGGCTTCCAGAGTCAAGGACCTCAGTGAGTTCGGAATGGATAAACCTTGTCCTGTAAAAAGAACCAAAGAATGGCAGAGAGCTGAGGACTAAGGGTCCAGATGTGCTCTGTGGAAGCCAGGCAGTAGAAACCAAGGTCTAGGACCCCAAGCAAAGAAGATCCTGCCCAGTGAGGTGGCAGCTGGACAGGACAAAGGTGTCTCCACACCCCGACTGAGAAAACACTGTGAATGGGAGGGAGCTTTGGAGAAGGAGACAGCTGCCAGGAGTGAGGGCCAAAGGCAAGAGGCAGAAAATGAGGCTTGATTTCTTCAAGGGAGGCCCTGCTTAAAGCGAACAGGCTATCCTCAGCATGCAGAGGGCGAGATAGCCTTCTAGGGATATCCAACCTGCAACCGCTAGCCACACACAGCCAAGCACGTTTTAAATGCAGCCAAACACTCAATTATAAACTTCTTTATAACATTATGATGAAAAAAATTTTTTTGTAACAGATTGCACAGTTCTCAAGAATGAATTTTGTAGATGGCAATGTTGTATTGCAAAGTCACAAAGCTGGGCACGCCAGCCAATAGTTAGCATTAACAAGATAATAAGCAAACATGGAGGAGAGGGGGGGTTGGGGCAGGGGATGCGGTCTAGAACCTTAAGAGGAGGGGCTGTCTTTCCTCTGATGTCACCTGCCTACACCTGCTCCTCAGGCAGGCTTCTAAAGGCAAGAGGCTGTGGTTACATTTATAAATGTGGCACACTCAGGCATACCGCCTGGGAGAGGGCAGGAAGGCAATAAAAAGCTGGATGAATGAATGAGTGGCTGAATGAACGATAAACGTGTTGTGCGGACACATGTGGACACCAGAGAGGCCCATGTCAAATGGCTTCCTTAATCACTATTTACCTTTTTTTTCTTTTTCTATTTTTTGTGTGTGTGTTTGCATGTGTGTGTGTGTTGTGTGCATTTGTGTGTATGCTTGAGCACAGGGTTTGTTTTGTTTCTTGTTTTTGTTTCTTGCATATGTGTATGTGAGGGCCCCAGGTTGATATGTAGAGCCATCCTTGATCATTTTCCCTCCTTATCCATTGGGACGAGTCTCTCAGTCAAACTCAGAGCTTTCCGATATGACTAGTCTTGCTGGCCAGCTTGCTCTGGAAAGCTGGAATTAAAGGTAGCCACGCCCACCTGCCATTTCACCTGGGGTTCTGTGATCCAAACCCTGGTCTCCAAGCTTGTATGACTTGCGTTTTAACAGCTAAGCCTTCTCTCCAACCCTTCACCTTATTTTTTGAGACGAGGCCTCCCACTCAACTTTGGAATTGACCTACTCAGCTACACAGGCTGACCAGCAAGCTTTGGGGATCTACCTGTCTCTACTTCTCCAGAGCTAGGGTTACAGATTCCGTACCTGGCTTTTTGTATGAGTATCAGGGATCCAAACCCAAGCCTTCATCCTGGCATCTCCCCAGCCAGAACTTTGCATACCAGAAAGGTGGTCTCTATCTTATTTCCCTATAGGTGCTACTATGTGTGTTCAGCAAATGTCAAGAGAGAGCCCCAGGAGCAAGCAGACAAATCAACCACTGCAGATACAGACATCTGCTGCCTCTGTGGAGGGTCTGACCTCTCCAGCCTTCCCAGGCAGTACTGGCTCCACACAGCCTTTTCAGGAAATCTGGCCCCAGGCCACAGGGCACACAGGGAAGCTGACCTTAGGGCCCCAACTTGGTCACATTTCCAACTTCTGTCCCCCTGAAAGGAGGACAGCCAGGGGAATGTTCCCCCAGCCAACTTGTCCTTGGCTTACTGTCTTTCCTCCCAACCACGTCATGCGGCCCATCCCTTTTTCCTTTGTCACTCAGCCACAGAACTCATTTCTTCCCACGGAACCCCCACACTGTAGACTGGCTGGCTCACCCTGAGCAACGAGGAAACACACAGACGATGAGTTAGGAAAAAATGTGGAGATCTACGCAAACTTCCTGGCTACTTGCAAGCAAATACATTACCACAGGTTTTGTCTTTCATTAAGTGGAGGGGAAAAAAAAAACCCTTGCAGCTCATTCCTCACCTGGAGAAAGGTGGTTAGCCAGCACAGATAGCATCATCTTCACGGTCACTAACACTGCTACGGTTCTATATTTGTTTTCAATCCTAAAAAGAAAATTGTTTCCCAGGTAACTAGGGAAAATAGTCAAATGTTGAAATATCAGGCAGACAGGCTATTTCACATACTCAAGCCATTTGTGCTGGCTTCTGCAGAGTTGCTTTTTTCAACTTCAGAGGCATCAGATCAAATGGGAGGGAATTCCTCTCTGGCGTCAGCATCTGAGCCACAGGAGTCTGTCAGTCTGGTGACATTAGTCTCACATGCAGGACTCTGATCTAACAACAGTCACCTGTGTCATTATGACTTCTTCTCTTTCCTGAGTCTTAACTTTTCACAGCCAGTGCCTGGCACGGGGCTTGGACACAGCAGGTACCCATTCAGGTGACATCCAAGGCTAGCACTCAACCTCACCAGGAGGGTCTTCTCTTCAAGGCAGTTTGTCCAGCTGGGGATCTGAACAGCAATGGTGGTCTTCTGTAGCAACTGCTAAGTGTTTCTGAGATTAAAACAGTGGGCAGCATTCTCCAACCAAGTCCTAAAGCCCCCAACACCTAGGAAACCCTTCTGATGGACCATAGGTAACACTCCCTAGGATTCAGGCACCTAGAGGTGGACTCTAGCCTATCCCCCAGTATAACAGCCTGTACTACATGGGTTGTGGTTATGAAAGGAAAAAGAACAGACTATTCCAGCTTTCATGAGACCTGCAACTTTCCCAATGGCCTTCCCTGGGCCTTCAACAGTGAGCCATCTCATTTCCAAACATCTATGTGTGCTCTAGACACTTTGGCCATAAGCAGGTGGCCATAGGTCAGGGAGAGTGTGTCGGCTCAGACCACCTTTCCCTTTGGACTCAAGGTCTTAGTATGCCTTTTTCTTCATTAGGATCTATGTCCCACTACCTACAATGGTCCTTTGTCATTCTATGGGGTATCTGTGGCCACACACATACACATTCTTTCCTATTCTCTCTCTCTCTCCTCTCCCTCTCTCTCTCACACACACAGCATGGAAGGAGAGCTCATCTATGTGTTAACAGTAAGTACAAGAACAAATTCCTAGAGAGCAAGTGACACATTCATTCACAAATGGATCTTGGTGAAACATCAGAGTTGAGTGGGACATAGATAATATGGTTTTTCTATGGGGGGGCTATGCACATAAATTATGCGTGTTCCTGGGTTTCAATCCCCACTCCCATAAAAATGAGAAAAAACATGCATGTTTATTAAGAAAAGTCAAAAGCCTATAGAGAAACGTGAATGGGAAGGTGCTAATTATCTACTGTCCCATAATCTAACGTTAAATATCCTGGCACTTGACATCAACTGTACATTCCCCAAAGAGTCGTTGGTCCACGTTCCCTGATACACAACATTCAGGCTGCTGCTGGGCTCCAGCCAGGGGAAGTGTAAGCTGTGCTCTGCCTAATTCATTCCCAGCCAGCTCTGGCCTTGAGTCTAGGATCTCTCTCCAATTCCCTGCATGCCTGCTCAGGAGCGTGAGCCATAAATCAGCAGGGTCCACTTTCTGCCCTTGGTGCTTCCGAGTGTCAGGGGAAAGAATTTGCCTTTTCCTGCTCTGCTCCTGAGGCCTACGCCTCCAGGCTTCTGTTACTACATTACTTTTTCAAAGCAACAGAAATCTGGTCACTGGTTTGTAGCAAGTGCGGCTGTACCCTGTATGCTGGAAGCCCTGAGTGACCCCTCAGAGAGCTGCAGAAACCTAGCAAATTAGTCTCATGCCCTTAACACAACCCATGACAGGCCCGCATTAGGCCAAGCTGAAGTCAGGTGTGGTGATTAAAAGATTAAGGCAATACCAAAGAGATGCGCAGCACACAAATTAAAACAGTTCCGAAGGGAACGGAGCTCAAGAAAAACAATGAGAGGAAATTGAGCTTGGGAAGAAGAAAGCTGTTAGCAGGCCCTTTGCTTGAACCCCATCAGCACCACTGCAACTCCACTCACATCTGTCTCCCTTTGCTGGCTCACGCTAGCCTTCAGACCAAGCTGGAAAAGCTGCCAGCAATTGCACAAACATCACAAACTCCGACCAGTGTCCTTGTGACCTGACCTCTGGGGCTGGGTGTCTCACTCATCCCCCAGGGGCATCTCCCAGGAGCCCCACATCTTAGGACCTATCCTCCCATTAGCTTCTAGTTTCCTCCTGTGGGTGGCTATTTCAGAGCAATGAAAGGACAGTCACCAGCTGCACACTCAGCCTCCAGAGAGAGGAGCCCAGTGCTCACCCAGGCCTCGGTGAGCCCCACTCCCTGTGTCTTGAGCCCAATCTTTTGCCAACCCTCAGTCTGTCCTCTGTGTTCTCTCTCAGATAGCCTCTCCTTGTGCCTCCTTCTACCCAGCCTCATCAACCGCCACCCCCCACCGTAGTCAGTGCTTCTCTGGCTTCCCACACTTCCCTTTCTCAAAATCCAAGCACGGAGCTGAAGCGACGGCTCAGCAGGAAAGCACAAGCCACATAAGCGTACAAATGAAAATTAGGACTCCCAGGCAATCCCCAAGAACAGTGGGCAGGCAAAGCAGCACCCCTGTAATTCCAGCATTTGGGAGGTAGAGGCAGGAATCTCTGGGGAAGCTGGCTATCTAGACTAGCTGAATCTGAGTGCCCCAGGTACAGGGAGAAATACAGCTCAATGAATACAGTGGGACAAAAGAGGAAGACATCCAACACTAACTGCTGGCCTCCAGTGCACACACATACACACACACACAAGCATGCATGCACACAAACGCATGCACACACACACGCAATACATATTGGCACGCATGCACATACATATCGGCATGCATGCACATACATATTGGCATGCATGCACATACATATTGGTACACACACACACGTGCACATACATATTGGCACACACATGCACACAGGCACGCACACACACATGAGCCCAATCACAGATGAACAGGCACATCTGTCACCATGACTACCTGCCTGTCCCTCCAACTGCACCACTTTGTCCTCATCACCCTTCCACAAAAATCCACACGCTGAGAAGACAAGCTCCTCCTCCTTTATTCCTCTGCAAAATCATTTTCAGAAATTTGACCATGAGTTTGTAATCTCAGCATTTAGGAGGCTGAGGCAAGAGGACAGCAAGCTGCAGGCTAGCCTGGTCTACATAGCAAGCTGTTATCCCAAAAAGTTAAAAACTGACTGCGATGAGTGTTGTGGGATATGTGATGGCACTGTGAAACTTCGAGATTGTGTTCATAAGATTAAACTTGGATTGGGGGTGGAACCAGCAACCAGTGGACAGACATTAGCCATAGGAAGGATGGAGGAGCCAGGAATATGGATAGAGAGCCGCAGAGGAAGGAGCAGGGAGGGACTTAGAGATTCACAGGTTTTTGGGTTTTTGTTTGTTTGTTTGTTTTTGAGGAGTGGAGAGGCACCTCTCTTTCTGGGTCTTCACCCCAAAAGGAAGGTCAGCTGGCTGCGTCTCGGCTTTTCTGATCTAGCAGGTTTTCACCCCAACATCTGACTCCCAAGTATTTATTGGTAAATAGAATGATAGAGACTTAGTTAAAACCTATGTTTGGCAGCTGTGGCCAAGCCTGTGCAAGCAGGCCCTGAAATCCCACCAAGCCAAGGTCTGAGCCTCTGGCTTCTGACTGCGTGTCACAGACTGCAGTTAAATATCACATTTGGGTGCTGCCACTAAGAAAAACAACAGATGGGTCTTGGTTCGGGACTTCTTCCAGTTGAAGTTGTGTCTTATACACATTTGAAAAACTTTCTGGGAACAATTCCATCTGGGACCTTTGAGCCCTGCCTACTCTCTCCTCCCCTTAACAGGCACAAATATTGGATCTTCGGTTATACTCCTACAAGTCCTGTTGACCTGTAACCCAGGTCTGCTTCTCTCTACGGTTCAGGTTGGGTAACCTGTTGCATCTTCGATTTGCTGTTTCTATCCTCTTGTCTCTACTCTCCTATTTAGTCCATCCAGTGAGATCTGATTTCAGTTATTATACGTTTCATGGCTAAAAATTCCATGCACGATTAAAAACTTAAACATGAGACCAGGAACTATTTTTTAAAATTGGAGAAATACTGCATAGCATTGTTTTGAGTGATGATTTTTTTAAAAATCTGACCCCCCCCCGCCCAAGCACAGGCAACAAAACAAAAGCATGAATAAGATCACATCAAACACAAAAGCATTTGCAAAGGAAAAAGGAACAATGTGAAAAGACAGCCTATAAGCCAGGAGAGAAAGCTTACAAACCTTGTGACTCATAAGGGATTGATATCCAAAACATGAAAAGAACTCAATAGCAACAACAAACAAAAAAATGAAAAAGTGAACTAGGAACCTTGTTAGCAGCTTTCAGAAGAACACATAAAAACATCCATAATCATGAGGAAATTGAATGTTAAAGCAGGGAAAAGCTTCCTTCTTATGCATGTCGGGATAGTTGTTATCAAACAGGCTTGAAATAACAATTGTTGGTGCAGGTGGCAGGGGGTGGGGCTTTCAAATAACACTGGTGGGACTGGGAGTTAGGACAGCCATAATGGAACACTGTATGGAAATTTTTCAAAAAACTAAAAAGAATGTTTGGTGTGGCAATTCCTCTTTTCGTATTTATTCTAATGTACTTAATCTGTTTAATGAGGAGATTCACGAACTCTTGGGTTCCTTGCAGCATTCTTCCCAATAACCACACTATAGAGATTAGCATAAATGCTCATCAACCAATGGATGGATAAAGAGAATGATAAGTGGAGTACTATTCAGCCTTTATAAAAAAGAAGGAAGCCTTGTCATCCAGGACAACATGGCTAGAGCTTGAGGATATTATGCTAAGTGAAATGAGCAGACCCAGGAAGGCACATCCATGTTCTCACTGACATGTAGACTCTAAAACAACTCAACCCATGGAAACAGAATGCAGCTGGTGGTGAAAGGTAGCAAAAGAGAGAGACGGTTGAAGGGCACTGAGCGGTCCTTGTTTAATCCACTGCATAGTTTGCTGTGTAGTTAATGACAGACAGCACAGTATGTATTTCAAAATTGCTGGGTTGCCCTCTCTACAAAAAAATGACAGGTATCTGAGATAAAGGAGAATTATCTTGATTTAAACACTCTACATTGTACCCTGGAACTAGATATTATGACAACTTATTGATTTATAATAATATTAATATTTAAAAATAAAATTTCCAGGGCTTAGTGATAGAACACTTACTTGTCATGTGCAAGGCCCTGGATTCAATCCCAGCATTACAAAGATAGATAGAAATTGAACACTGATATATNAGACAGACAGACAGGTAGATAAATGGTAGGTAAGTGATTGGTAGACAGATGATTGATTTATAGATGGGTGAATAATAGATCGATAGACAGACGGTAGATAGATGTTTGATAGGCAGAGAGATGGTTGACAGATTGATCAATGACTGATAATGAAGAAAATTTCCATTTGTTGAGCCCTTTCCATCTATTTTTAAGATCTTTTTTCATTTCTTTCAAGCATGTAGGTAATTACTTTTTGAGGTGCTTTCCAGATGGGGCTTTTAAATCCTTACTGGGCATCTCTCACATCTTCGTCAGCTTAGTGCTGGCCTCCATCTATTGTCCTTTCTCATTCACTAGAAGATTTTCCTGGTCCTCATGACCGATTCTGCGCTAACCCTGCACATCACAGGCATTGTGTCATGAACAAAGATCTTATTTAACTGTCTTCTTTTGACACGCCAAAGTTGGGGATGGGCTTTTCTCTCATCAGGTTCAGCTGGGGACAGAAATTCAAAGTCCCCATTTGGTCTCCGCGGAGGAAGCGGGAGTCATCAGTACTTACGGGCAAGCTGATGGTAGTTCCCATTCTCCAGCGAGTCTCCACCGGCATTCCCCTGCTGCAGGGGAGGGGACAGGATAAAAGTGAAGCATGGCACACACCACAGCTCCTCATGCGGCCTCCACTCAGTCCACAGATGGGGGCAGACAAGAGGGAACGCATGCCTACTCCTGTGGATGGGGTAAGAGTCATTGCCACCATTCTCAGAGGAAGAAAGGAACATCTATCTTACTGCTGCTGGGGAAGTAAGGGCGAAGGCCTGTCTCAGTTGACAAATGCCCCCTACAAATGATCTAGTCAATCACTGCTCGTTTAGGAATGAAGAATTAGGACAGTGGTGATACACACCTTTAATCCCAACACGTTAGAGGCAGAGGCAATTGGATCTTTGAGTTCAAGGTCAACCTGTTTACAGAGTAAGTTTCAGGACAGAGAAAAACCGTGTCTGGGGTGGGGGAAAGGAAGAATTAGCTACACAGCAATGGGCAATGACTGATGGCCAAATGACAAGCCAACGGCCCATGACTCCACGATCACTAGTCTACACAACAGAGAGCTCTCTGCCCGAGAAGAACACCAGCCCCCTGCCCAAGGAAACAATGAAAGAAAAAAAAGAAAACCTCACTGGCCAAAGGATAACAGCTGCCTCCCTTCAGATCCTGCCAGCCCCCAGGCCAGAAAGCACATATGGCTACTTGCCATCGCCCCCTAAACAACACAAACTCATGCCTGCTCAAGATGAGTTTCCATCCAACACACACAGCGAAAGCAAGTTCAGGAGCCAAGAACCACAGCCCCACAGTCACCTTCAGGGCTGGTGGTCTCCCATCTGGAGAGAATCCTACTTTCCTGCCCACTGGAATCTCTGAAAGCAAGATCCACTCAGGAGCTGGGGAGATGGGAGTAGCCGGCAGGCCAAGTGGCCCCTCCTGGCTGGAGAGCTGGGTCTGCACCCAGCTGGATCCTTGGTCTGTGGAGCTGGGACCCCAACCAGCAGTCTACACAAAGCTGCATTTTGTCCAATAAGGGAGAGCTGGTGACCCGGGCGGGGAACTCAGCTTTCCAACAAGCCTTTGTTTTTGTTTCCATTTAAAATGGTTAGTGACTTTATTGCATGTGGAAAGAACCAGAGAAACAAGCTCAAAGAGGCTCAGCATGTTTTTGGAGCTGACCAAAAACACAGGACTTTTGAGTCTAGTTGAGAGGAAAGGGAACAAGTTTATCCTGCATTCACCATGTGCCAAATACAAGCCTGGGAGCGCCTTCTGTGCCCTCCCCTGGTAGATTAAGCCAGAATCAAGTCCAAATTCCTTATCACAAGCCCTCAGGAGGTCAGGAGTCAGAGCTACTGGATTCCAGGATCATATACAACAAGAGACTGATGTATAGAGTTCCCTTTCAATCAGGAATCAAAACATCATCTAATGCATTCATCCATCAATATTCTTGAGGTGGCTGGTTCATACGCATCCCCACGACCACCAATAATATCCATGACTGCTCAAGTCCCTCATATAAAATGCCATGGTATTTGTCTATAGCCTATGGATATCCTCCCATATGCTTCAAATTACCCCTGGGGAATTTATACTACCTCACACGGCATAAACGCTATGCAAGTGGCTCCCTTGTAGAAATGGTGCGGTATTTGCTTGTGCCTGATGCACATCCTGCTGTCTGTACATTTTAAACCATTCCTGGATTACTCACAGTGCCCCAAGTACCGTACATGTTATGTGAACAGTCACTGTACTATATAGCTCTAGTAAATAAAGACAAGAATGAAAGTCTGAACATGTGCAATACTTATAAAATTAACAAAAAATATTTTCAATCTGAGCCAGGCAGTGGTGGTGCATACACATTTTTAATCCTAGCATTCGGGATGCAGAGGCAGGCAGATCTCTGTGAATTTGAGGTAAGCCTGGTCTACAGAGTGAGTTCCAGGTCAGCCAGGACTACACAGAAATCCTGTCTTGAAAAGCCAAAATAATATTAATAATAATAATAATAATAATAAATTATATAGATTATATAGACATATTCACTCTGCAGTTGGTTGGTTCTTTAGAGGTGTAGTATATTCCCGAAGTCAGTGGATGCTAAGAATTTTGAAAGCATAATTTTTTATTCACTACAATAACTACTCAAAGTATGATAAATTATATTATGACAACTACTTAAGCTGGTACACTCAAGCTCATAAATAACCAAATTGGTTGGCTAAAACTTACGAATTGAACTAGATGCTTATTGGACACTGGTATGCCTATGGTTTCTGTGGACTCTCTAGGACACTGCCGTGGTGTAAATGTGAGACGTCCCTATACATCTGTATATTTGAACTTGGTGCTGTTTGGGAAGGCTGTGGAGCTGTTTAGGGGCGGAGCCTTTCTAGAGGAAGTAGGCTACTGTGGGGGTGGGTACAGTCAGGCTCCATTTCCTGATGTGGATGCAATGAGACCATTCAGCTTCCTGCCCCTGCTGCCACGCCCTCCTCACTTGCCGCCATGTCTTCCTGGCCATGCTGGGGCCATCCTCTTGAAGTACAAGTCAGATGAACCCTTCCTCTGGTCTAACGCTTCTTGTCAGTGTTCTGCTACAGCAACAATACAAGTTACACATCACACAGATATGCTCACAGTTGTTCTTCCTAGCATTGGAAAAAGTCTTCAGTAGCGTGCTAATCTAGACTAGGAGTCAGGAAACTCCACTGAACAACAAATATATCGTGTGTGTATATGTTGGGGGGGAGAGAGAGAGAGGTATGACATGTGATGTGGATGCTGAGATGATGAAATTGCCATCACAAATGTCCAAAAAGCATTTTAAAGGAGATTTTGTCTTTATTCATGTGTGTGTATGTTTATGTACACGGGTCCCTAAAAAAGTAGGAAGAAGGCATCCGATTCCCTGGAGCTGCAGTTACAGGCAGTCGTGAACTACCCAGGGTAGGTACTGGAAACCAAACACCACTCGTCCACAAGAGCAGCAAGATCCCATAACCACTGAGCCACCTCTCCAGCCCCTACAGGAAGTTCTATTGGAGTGCATCAATGACCTTTCGTTTAGGAACCGTCTGGGGCTTCACTCGTGCTCAAAAGGCGGCACTAATCACGTGCAATAGGGATCCATGTCCTGCAAAGCCCAGATATCAACTGACAATTTTAAGAGATACTGCAGACTAGAAGCAACATCACAGCAAAACTGTGGAGGCTGTGTTGTGTCAAGTACATGCACACACTTGCATTCATTCTGGGGGGGGAGGGTAGTAGGAAGATTCACTTATGAGGGCTCAGTTCTGAGAGGTAATCAAGGATATGGCAGTCTCATAAAGTATACATGGCTTCCACTTCCTTTAACCCTCTCTCTTCCCCTCGGTTTCCTACTGGGTCTTGCCCCCCATTCCCAGCCGCAGCCTCTCTGAAGTTGCACCACTGAGTCCATCTCCTTTCATCTGGGCTGTTCACTATGGCTATTATAATGACTTTCCTATCACCTGCCTCTGCCTAGGGCCGTAAGAATTGCCAGCTTAGGCAGAAACACCATCTCATTTACCTCTAAGATAGGCAGGGTTTTGACCCTTCATGTCTGCTTTGATCTGCATGTGCCTCTCAAAGGCACATATTAGTGTTTTCTTTTACAAGATTTGTTTTTATCTTTAATTACATGTATGTGTGGCAATGTGCACATGAGTGCAGCTGCCTGGGGAAGACCAAGTTGTAGGATCCCCAGGAAGAACTGGAGTTCCAGGCAGTTGGGAGTCACTGTGTGGATGCTGGGAACAAACTGGGGTCTTCTGCAAAAGCAACACATGTTCTTAAGCATTGGGGCATTTCTCCAGCCCCACATGTTAAAAGTCTTAGTCCCCAGTTGGCAATGCTACCGGGAGAAAGCAGAACCTTTAAGAGGGGGGGAATAATGGAAGAAGAAAGGTCACATGGGACTTAACCTTGTAGGCATATTGGGATCTGACCCCTTATCTTTGCTTCTTGGCCACCATGAGGTGAAAATCTCCCTCTACCGTATGTTCCTGCCATTATGTACTGTGGTGCTACAGACAAGAACCAAAAGGACCAAGCAACCGTAAGACCTCTGAAGTCATGAACCAAAACAAAGCCTTATTCCTTATCGTTGATAACCTCAGGCATTTTGTTATAGTAACAGAAAGCTAATACAGTGTCATGAGCAAACACTAGGCTAGCTCCACTATGTTTTCTAGTATGTATGGAGATCACTGGCCCATTGTACAAGAGAACAAATGGATTCTCAACTAAAGCTGTCCAAAGCTATACAAGCAGTGGAGTCTGGAATCCACACATTTTACAGTGCAGGCTATTGCTCCCTGGTGCCGAGTAGGGACTGGGAGGAAGTTAGGAACATGAATGAATGGATGTCTGGCCCATGTGGAATCAGAAACATGTGTGAGCACAATCTAGGAAGTCGCCAGCACCTTCCTTCAAGGAACCCTCTAAACACTGATGTAATTTTTCCTTCTATGGAATTCAGAAAGTCCCCACCCCACAATGCATCCCCCTGCCTGCTAGAGGGGTGTTGAGTTCCTCTAACCTGAGCCCTGAGGAAGGAACAGAACTAGTAAGAAGGAAGGAGTGGGTAGCCAATGAGCCCTCCTCACCTTCTGATGCTCACGCAGGCCTGCAGGAGCTTGCTCTCTGTGGGTTCTTGAGTACCGTGGGTCAGTCTGACCATCAGGCGACCATGTGGCCTGGATCCAGTTTCCAAAGCAGAACATGAGATCAGAAATAGATAAAGAAAAGCAAATTGGATGCCTTTCCTGGTGTGCTGATTTTTGAGATTAGGAAAGAACTAAAAACAACCTAGCTCCTAACACGGTAGGGAGGGGCTGTGAAAATCCTCACTGTACTCAAGAAATGGGAATCCAAAAAGAGCTTAAAATGGGGGCTGGAAAGGTGTCTCAGCAGTTAAAAGTACTTGCTGCTCTTTCAGAGGGCCTAAGTTCAGTTCCCAATACACACATCAGGCGGCTCCCAACTGTCTGCAACTCCAGCTCCAGGTGATCTGACACCCTCTTCTGGCCTCTACTGGTACCCACGTCCAAGTGTGTACGCTCACACACATACACAGAAATACAAGCTAAAGAACTCTCCCATATAACTGCTAAATATGGGAAATATTTGCACAGACCCACGTTAGCCAAAAAGACAAATGTGCACCAGCTAAGTTATAACATGAGCTTGTATGGGGCTGGGAGACAGATGGCTCAGCCAATAAAGCGCTTGCTGAACAAGCACAAGGAGCTGAGCTCACATCCTGGGCACATGCAGAAAAAGTTGAGCAGGATGGTCCACCTCAGTGATGCCCATACCGGGGACGCAGACGCTGAGGGGGGCTGGGAATTTTGCTGGCCAGCACAGCTCAATCAGTGACTTGCCAGGATGAGGGAGAGCCCCTGTGTTCTGTATTAGGGTTTTGGGTGTTTGGGGTTTTTTTGTTTGTTTATTTGTTTGTTTGGTTTTTGTGTGTATTTGTTTGGTTTGGGGTTTTTTTGTACATTTGTTTTTTATCAACTCGATACATGGTCATCTGGGAAGAAGGAATTTCAGTTGAGACAATGCCTCTGTCACACTGGCCTGTAGGCAAGTTTGTGGGGCATTTTGTTGATTAATGTTTGATGTGTGAGGGCCCAGCCCACTGTAAGCGATGCCAGCCCTGGCCAGATAGTTCTGGGAGGTATAAGAAAGCAAACTAAATGATCCAGTAAGTGGTGTTCCTCCATGGCTTCTGCTTCAGTTCCTGCCTTGAGTTCCTGCCCTCGCTTCCTTCAATGATCAGGATGTGCAAGCCAAATAAACCCTTTTCTCCCCAAGCTGCTTTGGGTCATGGTGTTTAACACAGCAATAGAAAACAAACTAGGGCACCTCAAAAAATAAGGTGGGAGGCTACTTGAGGAAGACTCCTACCATCATACTCACCCCCTACATACATGAACATACATGAACGTGCACACATACATATATGCCATGCATACATACCAAAAACATAAATAAGAATAGACAAAGGAAAAACAAATCATTAGAGGCAGCTGGCATACTATGCATAAATGAGAGATGGAGTCTTGATTTTTGGTTTTGTTTGTTTGCTTGTTTGTTTGTTTGTTTTTCATTAACTAACTGGTCTGTTTGTTCCAAGAGTATCTGTTTTGGAGCCAGGCGGAACTCAAATGTCACTCTAATGCACCCTTGCTACGTGAGCCTCCGCTGTCTGAGCTATGGAACAGGATAATGTCTGGCTGACCTTAGAGGACCTAAATTCACACAGGTAAAGGTAACACTCCATGTGGGGCTCTGCACAGCAACTCCCCCTCTCTCAGCTCGTGATGAAGCCTCTGCCCTTGAAGCAGAGTAAAGGCCTGGGCCTGGCTCCGTGATGAAGCCTCTGCCCTTGAAGCAGAGTAAAGGCCTGGGCCTGGCTCTGGCACCATAGGTGAAACCTGGGTAGACAAGAGTCCCTTCCAACCAGACTCTGCATGATGCTAAAGGGCTGCATTGCCAACACACACTAGCAATGAGACTTCAGACCTTACCCTGAAGCACCAGGAATGTAACTCAGTATTAAAGGACTTGCCTGATCAGGCCCTAGGTTCAAACCCCACTACCACCAAACAAGAAGGGAACAAAACAGTGAGAACAAAAAATGTGCATCATGGCTCTTCCTGTGCTCGCCCTGTAACTTCTTGCAAGCTCTTTATAGCTCCCAGGAGACCTCACATCCACTGGGGAGATTGACCTTCCTAGCAAACATTAGGTAAGTGTAACTTATCAGCGCCAATCCAGGATGAGGTGATGGGAGCTCAGGGGAAGCCAGAACAGGGGGTGGTGCTTGGGTTTGCATCCTGGCCAGATGGTCTCTACAATTCCTGATTTTTTTGCAATCTTTTCTACTCTCATCCATTTGGCCTGGGGCTCCTGGGTCATATCAAAGCCAGCAATGAGCGCAGGAGAGCAGAACCGGCTCAGGCCACCAGAGGTCCAGGCTGACATCACTATCCAGATCACCAGCATTCTGTCCAGCTAGCAAGGAGGCAGAGGGCAAGGGGCTGGAGGTCTAATCAAAAGGGCAGCAGGAGGCCATGGGGCCAGCAACAGAGGGTGGAACCAGAATTTAAAGCATGCGGGGTCAGGGGTCAGACAAGTCAGATCAATCAAAGAGTTAAGTCACTTCACAGAAGTGAGTCCTGGAGGCGGAGGAGTGGAGGAGTGGCTTCTGTCCTGAGGAAGGGTGATGTGGGATAGGTGAGAAGAAAGACAGCTAAGACTGAAATGGCCTGGGTAGGAGCCCGGGACTGCTGACAGCATCTTACAATGTCTCGAATCTCCCTTATGCTGTATGCTGCACTGTTATGACACCCACTTTAAAGGTGGAAAAATGACAACCGAGTAGTTAAGGACCTTGTTTGAAGCCGACAGCGTGCTGAGACCTAGACTGGGACTCTGAGCTGCTTCTGGGGAGCTGTCACTTTCTGTTCTCCACACAGGCTGCTGACACAGGAGTGGACGGGACTCCATCACAGAGAGGTGGTATCTAGCCCGGAGGCAAATGCCTTCTTTGTTTATCTTCCTGGAAATGACAGGCTGTTGGAGGAATCACCCCCCACGCCCCCTCCCCCGTTTCAGGAGAAAAAAAAAGCATGCTTGGTAACTGCAAATTTGCCACTTGCTGATAGCATCAGCAGCTTCCCAGGGAGGCAAGGAGGCAGTCTCCCAGAGGTTGATGTAGCCCCAGGCAGCAGAAATTAATCATCTCTCTCATGATCTCACCTCAAAGAAAATGATCACAAAGTCAAGGCCCAGAACCATCCCCACAGTAGTCAGACACGTGGCAGCATCCCTGCCATAAATCAAAGGCGATGCCCAGCTTTTCATAAGATGCCTGAAGATATTAAGAGAATGCCCTGTCATTTCTCGGCCAGGAGTCGGAGGGCCACAGCTAAAGGGTTAACATCTCATTTCCTCTTGTCTTTCAAGCCTTAATCCCCATCCTGAGCTGGGTGCATTCCAAGCCCACCTGGAGCAGGTCAAGACCAGCCTCCAGCCCATGACTGGTCCTTCATTTCCCCTGGCAGGAGATTAGATGAGGCACCCATTAATCACTCATTACCTCTGTCTTCCCTGCTGGTCAGACCTTGGGCAGCCTGCCAAGGGGCCTGGGAGGGTGCCTGTGAGCTGGCCAGTGCCACGCTCCCGGGGACAAGACACAGAGGCACAAGTCTGGCTCAGGACTCCATGGACCACACCCAAGCAGAGGGAGAACACTGCCTATCTTCCACCACAAGCACCTACTGTTTAACTGAAGGATTAGGGAAAGAAAGAGAAATAAACTAAAAGTGGCCACTTTCCCCAAGATGACAATTGCCAGGGAGAAAAGCCACTGCCCACCTGGTGTTTGTGCCCTTTCGAGGACCCAAGGGGAAACTGGACAGGAAGTGGAGAGAAGACGGGATGCCGGCTGGATGATTACCGTGTATTCAATGGCTGGGTTGGAGTGCAGGACAATAGGCAGTCCTTCAGACAGAACCTGCACCTGACAGGGTTAAGACTGAATGCAAGTTTCTTCTGGAATAGGTTTAGTGAGTGCCCATTGTATCAAGCACTCATCAGTCAGAGGGGACAGGAGAAATGGGAAGTGAGGCTGAGCACCTACTCTGTGCCCAGGCTTTGCCTAAGGGGCTTCAAACCCACACCAGCCTCCAGGCCTGCTTTCCCATTGTTCTATGTGAAGATCGGTGTGGGAGAAGGGAAAGTAGAAAGAACTGTTAAGTGAGAATTTGCCATAGGTCAGCCAGCACTCTAGGGGAGAAGCATGGCTGTAGCTAGCCTAACCTGGCCAGCCCTACTTGGAAGATTACAGCCTGTGTTGTACCCCGACCAGCTTGGGGTTTTCAAACCAAGGCATTCTGATCTTTCTTCTTCACACTTGTTCAGAACTTGGGAAGCAAGGGCCGGGCTTAGATGCTTTCAGGGAGGACAAGAAGGATGTGTTGAGCTTTCAAAAACTTCTTTTCCAAGGCCCCTTAAACACAATCCTCCCACTCACTCCTTTAGGTCAAAGTTAAGGCCCTCTGATATAAATAAATAAATAAATAATTAAATAAAGTAAGTAAGTAAGTAAGTAAAAGCCTGACATAGTGATACATGTTTATAATACCAGTTCTGGGACAGGCAAACACAAGCATGTCCCTGGGACTCAGATTGACATTCTGTGGCCTGTGAGACACACATGCACAGGTGCACGTGCAAATGCACACGTGCACGTGTGTATATGCGTGCACGCGCAGGAGGATGACCAGCTCAAGGTCAGTCTGAGCTACCTGTTGAGCCCTTGTCTCTTGTCTGAAAGAGGAGGGGGGGAACAAACACCATTTGGGACAGACTCTGCATCTGTCACTACAGTCTCATTCCTGGCTCAAAAGGCAACCAGGGGCTGAGGTCTTCAAAGCTGCGTGTGCCTAGGACTCAGTTTCTCTCTCCCCTGTTCCCTGGATGCTCTGCTCACGCGTGCACATGGATATTCATATTTGTTCTTTCATCTCCTCCCCTCCCCACCCCATTTTGTTTCTTTCTCCCTGGGTGGTCATTTATCAGCTACTCTCCTCTCAGCCCCTGGAGGGCAATGATACATCCTTGCTCAGTATAAGCCCCCAGCACACAGTAATAATCCCTGGCACACAACGGATGTTCAGAAGTATTTGCTGGGGGAAAATTCAATGGAAGTGAATACTGGGGAGCCATGGTGATTTCGTGCAATGTGGTGAAGTCAGAATTTCAGAAATATTCATCTGTCAGCATGAAAGAAGATGGATTACAAGGAAGAGAGCCACCCAAGGCTAGTAGTCAGGAAGGGAAATTGTTACTGTAATTTGGACATGGTTTAAAGTAGGGGCAGGAAAAGAGTTTGAGAGCTCGTGAAAGAAAGAATGTGGAAGGGGTTTGTGATAAATGAGCTATGCATATAGGGGATGGGATAAGGGTGCTGGGGGCACTTGAACATGGATACCAACAGCCAGTAGGGATAAAAGTGATGCCTGGAGGACAGTGTGGAGGCTAGAGAGGAACTCTGTGGGCAACAGACAAGATCGCTCAGCAAACAAATCTTCAAGCCCTGACCTCCCTCCCAAACTGTATTCTGTTCCTCTCCCTTCACACCTGGCCATGAGACTTTGCCATGGCGCAGCGGGTGAGGGTGAGGCAATGGTGCCCTGCCCTGGGCTGGGCATGGAGACCACCGGAGCCCTGTCATCCCCACAGTGAGGCCAATGCCATCACTTGTGCCAGCAGTGGCTCCTCATGTTCTCCTCACCCAAACTCATTCATTCTGCGAAGCTGGACCTTTGGGAATTCCCGGCTCCAGCCCTGCAGAGGTTTATGGGAAAGCCCCGGGACTCTCGGCTTCTTCCTCGCATTGATTTTCAGGGTAAGATTGCATTTTCCAAAGGAATTCAACTATGGTGCCAACAAAAATCTATAGGAATTGAGTAGGGCTACACTTAAATGGCAACTTATTTTAAAATGTTTGCTCCTTTGTACACAGAGGCCCAGTTAAGGTCCTCTCAAGCCCAGCAACTGTGTCATTTTCATCTCTACCAGGTCAGAGACATCAGCAATGTCACGACAACACAGTGGCTCTAAAAGGTTTGAGATCTTAGCTGATGCCTGGGCGTCGCAGATGCAAAAAGGAAGTTGGACACAATAATCCCTTGGCGTTCTGGGCTATCTATTTCACTCACTCCAAATTCTAATGGGCTTCCATCAGCCCCCCAGATGCAGGCTTCCATTCACCCTACTGCCTGCAAAAGGATGAGACACTGTCGGATGAGGGATGCACTTCCCATGGCACATAAAGCTAGGGGGCTTCTTAAAGTCCCTCTAGACCCATAAGTCCACATACTAAGTGGGTGTCTCAAAATCCGCTTCCCAAGTTATTTCTAAGAAAAATGAAACTTCATTTCCAGATCTCTCCCACTTCAAGGTGAGCAAGTTGGTCAAATGCTAACTCTTCAACCATATTAGGGGCACAGTTCTATGAGCTGTGCTTGATGTATCTATCCCAGGCTGACAGAAACAGCAGGTCCACTTGGGCTAGCAATGACACATCTGACCTGGGGGTCAGAGGCTTTCTAGAAACCAAAGTGATGGAGGCCCCAGATTGGGGCTCTGGGGCTGCTGACACTCCACCAGCACTCCCAGGCTAAGCAAAGTAAAGCGAGGCTGGGTGCAACTAAGGAGTTCCCCCCTCTGAGCTGAACAGAACTCAAAAGGGCTAGTTTGCTACTTCCCCCACCCAGGTGGCCTGGCTCTGGAGTTAAGGGTCCGGGATGGAGAGTAAGGGCAAAACAGGCTCCAGGAAACGGGAAGAGAAAAGGAAAGAGGAGGGGAGAGGAAGGTGAAAATGAAAGAGAAGAGGGTGAGTAAAGGAAAAGAGGAAAGGGAAGATGAAAGGAAGGGGAAAAGGAATGGAAAGAGGAAGGGAAAGAGAAGAGGAAGGGAAGAAGAAGGGGAAGTGAGAAAGGACGGAGAAGAGGAAAGAAAGAGAAGGGAAGAAGCAGGTACAACGTCCCGAGCGACCATGGGCCCCGACAGACCCACGCGTGCCTGGTTGCGTGGCTGCCCC
>LOEQ01003942.1:90924-102397 GCA_001685075.1 Bramus lutescens
CCAGCCCTTGGGAGGCAGAGGCAGGTGGATCTCTGTGAGTTTGAGGTCAGCCTGTTCTACATAGATCCAGGACAGGCTCTAAAGCTACACAGAGAAACCCTCTCTCAAAACACCAAAAAAGGAAAAAAAATTTGGCTTTCTGAACGCATTTTGCTTGTGTCACAGAAGATTCTCTTTATTCAGGCAAAATTAGTCAATGAGCCTGGGAGATGGTTCAACAGTTAAAAGAGAGCGTTTGCTGCTGTCCCAGAGGCTAGAGCTCAGTTGCTAGCACCAGTATTAGGCAGGTCGCAACCACCTGAGTGTGACTCCAGCTCCAGGGGATTTGACACCCTCTTCTGGCCTCTGTGGTCTCTGCACACACATGGCAACCACTCATACTGGCATACACATAAATAAAAATATATCTTTAAAACAAATCCCTGTTGTTATAAGTTGAGATCTTTGCATAAGAGCACTTTAAAAATTTATACTAAAGTAGTAAGCTTCCCTTTTCGCACCAAGTGTTTACTGTGTGGCTGTAAATCCTTTTACCAGTAGAATGTTTCTTGAGGCCACACTTCCCAATTCTGAACATGCGCGAGTGGGTACTTCAGGGGCTGTGTCCCAATAGGGACAGAAATGGTGGTTAGCTGCTAGCATTTCAAGGTGGAAAGAAAACAGACACCCAAGCCTCTCATTTCAGCCTCCTGCTGAGTCACTAGGCTCCCTCTCAGTTCTTGTGAAGTTCTTTTCATTGTCACGCTTGGAAACTTACACACGCTGTAAAGTCAAGACAGGCTTGTGCTCAGCAAACAAGGGGCATAGGTCGAAGGCTGAGCTTGTCTGCCTGACAGAATTAAGAATCACCTAGGAGACACCCCTTCACTGTGTCTGTGAGGGGTTTGATTAAGGTAGGAAAACCCAACCTGGATGACCACATGCGGGTGGCATGTTCCTTTAGCTGGGGCTCTGGACTATAATAAGTCTAGAGGAGAGGAAGGCAGAACATTGGCACACTGAGGCTGAATAAAGTCCTCCTCAAAGTTGCCTTGATCAGAAATGTTGTCAGGGTCAATAAAAACAATAACAAAGCCTCTTCAAGTGCTGATAAACTAGGTGCTTGCCACCAAGCCTGAAGATGTGAGTTCAATTCCCAATACCTTCATGGTGGAAAGTGAGCACTGACTGCAGCGAAGTGTCCTCTGTCTTCCATAGGCACTCTATGGTATCACGTGTACTCCCCTAAGATAAATAAAGGGTGCAATTAAAAATAAGCTACTACAAATCAAATTTAAGTATTTTTGGAGAAATTTTCTCTCCTGCTTGGCTGCTTAACTCACTTTTTTTTTTCTTCTTCCAGAGGTCTGGGATAGTAACTGACTCTGTGTCCTTGCCTATGGCTGGCTGCAACTTGACCTGTAATATGACTACATGACAGACCAGAGACTAATTTGTCTGCAGCCAGAGTCTCTGGGGTCACGGGGGTCGAGGTATTTGGATGGACTGTCAGGGGACTGTCGGGGATTCCCATGAACTGTCCCAGAGGCTTCATGCACACCTCTAGTTATCTTGCTCTGCCCTTTCTCTTTCTATCGCTCTCTCTTCCTCTCTTGGCCACATCCTGTCAGCAGAGATAGCGAAGTGGCCTTACCTGGTACTGCATGACTTCTGGAATTCCAAACATTCAGACTATGTCTCTTTTTCCCTCCTTCAGCCAGGAGGCAGCCTTCCCTCTGCAGTTGCTTCTCACTGAGAGTAGCAGTGCTGGAGGGAAGCAGGAAGAGAGAGAAGATGAGTCAAGTGGCCCAAGAAAGAGGGGACAGACCGGCAAGCTTGTTCTAGAAAGAAAGTCACTTAGAAAGGACCAGGGGGAGGCAGAGGCAGCCTGGTGTATCCATGGCTCAGAGTACAGGAGAGGAAAATGAGGAATGTGGGGCTGGGATGATGGGGAAGCAGCTATCAGATTAATAATCATGAGATAACCACAATGGCTAGGACCTTGTTCCATCAGAACCGATAGGAACTGCAGGCTGGGGCAAGGGCCCAAAGGCCCTGCTGTCCCAGACGATGAATTAGAGAGCCTTCCAGCGAAGAAGTGATAGCTGCCAATCAACAAATAGAGACGTATATGGTTTTAAATAACGGAGAAAGCTATTCTGTGCTAGCCCATTCCATGTCAGTGATGCTGATGACCATTTCTGAACGTTGTATCATTTTCAGACAAATAAAAGAAATCCCGGTGGGAATGGCACTAGGCCCCTTTTTGTTATTTTTTTAAATATATATTCAAAGTAATGCAAAAAGTCATTGCTCAATTCTCTTGTAATGAACATACTCAAAGCGAAATAAAACAAATTCATCATTATAAAGGAATGTTGTTTGTGTTCCCTCCTTCCTGGAAGAGTCTCCTAATAAGGTCTTGTCCTTCACCCATTGCACACAATGCCTCTTCTACCTCCTGTGGCCAATAGTGCAAACCCCCAAGACAGCCAGAGGGGTGATAAATCTCCACCATCAAGCAATGGCTGTGTTTAAGCTAATCAGCTTCCATTGCAGGAAATCACTATCTCTTCAGCCTCATTGGCTACCCTTCTGTAGCAAGCTGGTTTTCTTGTTGAAAGGGTGCTGTTTAGTCAAGTCTGGGAGATGCAGCAAAGCCAATAGGCACTGGCCAGCAGCAGTTTATGAGGAAACCAAGGCACTGCAGCTGAAGTGGTAGGGGTTGCAACACACCATCTACCGTGGCCACCGGTGACACCTCACTAGACTTAACTGACCTGGTGCAAATTTTAATTTTTTGTGTGCAGGTATGCGCTTATGTTTACATATGTGTACTTGTGCATGTGTGTGCATGCATGCAGAGATGGCGATTAACCTTGGGGTTATTTCTCAGGAGCCATTCACCTTGGTTTTTTAATTTCAATTTAATTTTATCTTATTTTATTTACGCATACAGGTGTTTTGCCTGCGCATGTGTCTGTGTACCACATGTGTGCCTGGTGCCCACAGAGGCCAGAAGAGGGTGTTAGGTCCTCTGAGGCTGGCGTCGTAAACAGTTATGAAGCACCATGTGGTTGCTGGGGATCAGACCCAAGGCTTCTAGAAGAGCAGCCAGTGCTCTTAACTGCTGAACTGCCTTTTTCCCATCTTGGTTTTTGAGACAAAGTGTCTCACTGGGACCTGGAGCTCACCAATTAGGCTAGAGTGGTAGCCAGTGAGCTCCAGGGATCCATCTGTCTCTGCCTCCCAAGCACTGAGTTTATAAATGTGCATCACCACACCTGGCTTTTGCATGAGTGTTTCAATGGTCCTCATGCAGGCCGTTGACAAACTATTCCCCCAGGCCCCTCTGTTCTTTCTCACCCTTTAATATTTCCTATCTACGGCTCTGTCCATGAAGCTGGGAAGTCATTATTTATTAAGGAGCAGTTTGGTGTTAGACAGTGGAGTCCCGAAACCTGGCCACCCATCATAGGAAAACATGCCCACTCCAGGTGTGGTAGTCCCACTGGTCCAACAGGAAGCCTGACGACACCTGTTGGAAGAAAAAGAAGCTGCTCGCACATCTTCCGAAGCCTTTTCCAGCTCCCAGATCTACCACTGGCTCAGAAAATGCAAGAGGGAAATTACATGGCTCATTGTGGAGCCATCTGGGAAAACATGACATACACAGAGAAGTATGTGGCTTCTCTTTTTTCAAAAACCATTTCAAGCTACATTTGAAATCACTTCTTTCATTCACCACAGTGTGGAGGATTGCCATATAACCACAGTGGCACATCAGGGTTGCAGGACAAGGTCCCCACAGCCCACATCTCGATCATGGATCAAGCTTCCATGCTTGCTGATTTCTGGGGAGAGTCACAGAGCTCCTGTTGAGGACTGACTCTCAACAGCTCCCATATTTCCCTTGAATCGGATGCCACTCCCAAACCACAAGACCGTGTACAGGGCCAGCTTCTTCCTAGTCCATCTTTTCTGTTTATGCTCATGGGATACTAGAGGTAAGAGAGGAGTTTTTCTCTTATTCTTCACGTAGTCCAGGCTAGCCTTGAATTTGTGGTAATCTCCTTGTAGCTTTCTAAGTCCTAAGGTCACAGACATTTGTAGCAATGCTCTGCTGCTAAAAAAAATCTTAAATTTAAATATTATACATGCCAGGCGATGGTGGCACATGCCCTTAATTCCAGCACTCAGGAAGCAGAGACAGGCAGATCTCTGATTTCAAGGCCAGCCTGGTCTACAAAGTGGGTCCCATGACAGCCAAGGCTACACAGAGAAACTCTGTCTTGAAAAACAAACAAATAACCCCCCAAACTGAACCAAATAAATAAATATCATATACATTAAACCTGTTTGTTTGGTTGGTTGGTGTGTGTGTTTTCAAGACAGGGTTTCTCTATGTAGCCCTGGCTGACTTGGAACTCTGTAGACTAGCTTGGTCGTGAACTCAGAGATCTGCCTGTCTTTGCCTCCTGAATGCTGGTCTTAAAGGAGTGCACCACTACTGCCCAGGTAAATCTGGGTATTTTTAGCCCCACGTAAAGGATACTTCATCTAATCAAGTTATTTATTTTCCTTCTTTGGGAGTGAAATAAAAAGCACCAATGGACCTTGCTCCCCCCTCCACACACACATATCCAGGTTTGTCCCGAGTCCCAGCCAAGTAGCATGCACCTACAGTTTCTGCCATTCCTTATAGGTCTTTCCAGAACTCGGAAAGAGGAACACTTGTTACCCACAAGCTTCTAGGTGTGTTCATGAAGAGTTTTGAGGTCCAAGAAGCATTTTTCCTTAAAGCCTGGAGTCCGGCAACTGAGCTACTTGGATACCATCTCACCCCATGTCCCCTTCACAATGAGTAGCACCTATCCTGCCTCTGTTGGTCAGCAAGCTGTTAGCTACCTAGCATGGGCATCTCTCCTGGCAAACAGTCAGACTTTCACAAAGAAAGCTGCTGTCCCTTTAAAAGATTGTGAACACACCTGCCAAGGTCACCAAGTCACTCTGACTCATTCCTGCGGCCCACCTAGAGTAAACTGTGCTCTTTATACTACACTCTGTGCCCAGAAGCACACATGTCTGCCATCTCCTCCTTCTGAACATGCGCTCTTATAACCTTTAGAAAATACCCAATGCCCTCCCTTTCAGAACAGTGATACATTTCCTATACTGAACATGCTCAGGAAGGTGCTTGCCCCTACATGCACCTTCCTGTATGTACAAGCTCTTCAGTGTATTCTCACATTGAGAGGAAACAACCCCACTGCTCTTATCTGCTGCAAGCAATAAAACTTCTCCCGGTTTGTGGATGCTATTAGAGAAGGTGGAGCCCCCTGCTTTGTCTGGTGGGTACCAGGACAGGTTCCTAGGAGTGGAAGGATAGATGCAAGACTGCCAAGCTGAAGAGACAGAAAAACAAAGTTGGGATGGGGAGGGTGGCGGCTGGCTACTGATAACAGCTGGGGTTAATCTGGGCTCTAACTATGGGACCTTGAGCAGACACTTAACCTTGCTGAGCTCCAGAACTTTCTTCTGAAAAGGCTAGGTCTAACTTGCTGCCAGCTTTGTTCCAGTGGAGACGTGGGAACAGACTCTCATGCCCTCGACCTTCCTGCTCAGCATTCTGAGGAGCCCCGCTGTGTCCGTCCGTGGTGTGCTTAGCTATATTGCTGTTCTTGGGTTGTCACAAGATCTGCCTTAAGGATAAACAAAGGGTCTGGGACCAAGCAGAGAGTAAACACAATCAAGAACAAATGTGGCGATTAAGATACAAATGTTTCCTGACTTGTGGATAGAAAATACACAGACTGGGGGAAAAAAAAACACACACACACCACCTGTAATCAGATGTTGTGGGTGGGTCAAAGGGTGCCCCCTCCCTCCATTCTTCCTTCCTTCCTGCAGGTTGTTGCAAGAGGAGGAGGGAAACACATTCTCACAAAATTAACTTTGATTGGGAGGTCAAACTAGTTCTTGTCAGCATCTGAAGTTCCCGGGAAGCTAATAAAGGCACCCTCTGCCGAAAGGGTTTGTGAAGAGGTGCCAAGTCATGCAAGACATGAGTGTGTACTAAGAATGCGTGTGCCAGTGATCCTTGCTATGTTGTGAGTGTGCAAGAGAACACGTGCCTGTGATCCTTGCCAGCTGTGAGTGTTCTAGAGAACGTGTTCCTGTCATCCTTGCTCCACTCACTTTTCAAGCTTTTGGAAAAGTGACTTTATAGAATCTGAGGGTTTGTTTCTTTTTCCAGCTCTCAAGTGGCAATAGTGTCTCTCGTTGTTTGGATAAGGTCAGCTTACAGTGGCTCCCCACTTCCTCCTCAGTGACAAGAGAGGATTTCACCTTCCTGTCCCCTTGAGCTTAAAGGCAGTCATGTGATGTGCTTTGGACAAGTAATGTACTTTCTTTGTTTTTTTTTATTCAAAAAATGTTGATCAATATACAATGAAATCAGTGTACAGTTTATGATGTCTGCTCCCAGTTGGGGACAGGACTATGTGCGCCTGTCTAGCCTGAGTCTCAGAGGCCTGGGAGGAGCCCGGAAGCCTCAACCTCTGTTGGTTCTTTTATTGTATTAAACTACTGAGATTGGAATTTATTACTCAACACCATGACTCTTAACAGCTGTTGTTACAATAAAATATGACAATCTTTTAAATAAAACCTGACAATCCAATTGTTCTAAAAGTCATTGCTGCTGTGATACTAAATACCACCTCTGCCATTGACTGCACCACAGCTAAAGGCCTAAGTGACACCAAAGGGGTGCTTAGGGGAACTCACCAGGCTCTGAGGAGTGGAGGCATAAGTGGAAGGGGGCAGGGCCTGTGGCAGCTGGCAGGGGACACATGCTCTGTAAAGGCCCCATCCTCATCTCCTGCCAAGGCCACACATGCAGTCCTCCTGTGACCATTTCCTCCATCACGCTCTACAGCCGTCCATCATCGTCCATCATTTCATTTGGAGTCAGTGTCCAGATCACACACAACGCACAGAGTTTTAACTGGAAATTACAGTTGGGTTTTCATTTGTTGGTTGGTTTGGTTGGCTTTTGTCAGCACTAAAATCAGTCCAGACTCTAGTCCATGAACTAAAATAAGTGTTCTGGTGAGCCAAGCGGCTCTGGTTACAGCGAGCAATGGGCGGGAAGAGAAATCATTTCAAAGTCACTGTCCTCAGACCATAGCATCAGGGGACAGATCAATAGCACACATAGCCAACTGTTGGACATGGGGTGACTGCATGCCATTCTTCTCGAAAGTATTAAGCCACAAAGAATGCTGTTATCTCTCCCATTCCCCAAAGAGCAGATGAATGGTTTGGTTTCACCTTGCTCATGTGGGCCATCAGCACAGGCAGGCAACTCTGCTTTGACTTGCGTGTGTGTCTGTCCATGTGTGCCCCAGCAGTTGCTGTTGGCTGGCTTCTCCAATTGCTCTCCACCTGCTTTTAAGACAGTTTCTTCTTAAATCTGACACTTGTTGATTTATAGACTGGATATGGAGCCACAGAGATCTTCTGGTCTTTGCCACCCCAGGACTGTGGTTACAGGTGTGCACCTGGGAAGAGTCTAACTACAGAATCACAAAACAGGATGACGTGGGTAACATTCGGGTTTTGCTCTTGGTTTCAGGCACAAAGCACCTAAAATCTTGGGAATTCCCTGAGGAGTAGTGGTGTTCTTTTTTATCTGTATTTGGCCTCTTTTACACACTCAAGGTTAGACTAATGGGATTTTAGGAAGGGCCCCTAGATAGCCGGAGGTTGGGATGGTCACTAATAAGGCCCAATGATTTGAAGGCTGGAACTTTTAGCCTTCCTGCAAACTTCTAGGGATGGGGTGGAAAGATGGAGCGGCAGAATAAGCTCATACAAGGCCTTGAACAATAGATTTGATGGGATTCCGAGTTGGTGAATGAATTCTCAGACCAGGAAGATGACACATCCCTGTTTCCATGGGCAGGAGCCTCTGTTTCTCTTGACCTAGCTGTTGTATATACCCTGTCCAGTGAGACTGCAACCTTAATACAATGTTTCCCCCGGTTCTGAAAGCCACCTTAGAACAGTGTTGAACTTGAGGAAGGCAGTTACGGAAAGCCTGGTCTACAGCTACTCAGACTTGTGATTGGCACCGGAGGTGGAGACAATCTTGTGAAGCCAAACCTTATTGCTGGGGTCTGATGCTGACTCCGGGTAGACTGTACTGCTGTGGGCTGAGTGGGACAGCCGCTTATCCCCCAGTCCACATACTTTTTAATAGGAACATCCTTGGTGAGAGTCACCCCTGCACCATCCATCCCTTCCCTTTGCTCCCCATTCTTAGGCTAACAAGCCCTTGTAATGTAATTATGAAGATGGGAGCTGCTGAGTAATCTCTTTTGATTTACAGAACCCAGAACACCTGGTGACCTTCATGTCCTATCAACACGCATAACTCTCTTCCTTATTTGTTAAGCCTGTGCATTAATTAACATAACATGTGTAAACTGCTGTAAGGTTTAACTTGAAGAAAAGTACCATGGCTGCTAAAGAAGATCCAGGAATTAGCCCCAGGAGGATGATGTTGGATTAGGATGCTCCCACAACAGGAATAAAAAAGGACACTCATGCCCTGGGCAATAAAGACAAATATTCAACATGAAGTCTTACTGCACCTCTTTCCCTCCTTATAGAAACCTCGTTAGGGATCGAAGAGCTATTTCAGTGAGTAAGAGTAATGACTGTGTAAGCTTGCGGACCTGAGTTCAAAACCCCAGCATTCATGCACAAAGCTATGTGTGGTCATGCGCACAGTTCTAACCCCAGTACTGTGGGCGACAGAGACAGGAAGGTCGCTGGGCCTTCCTGGCCTTGCTCCAGATTGAGTTAGAGACCATGTCTGAAAGACAAGGTGGTAGAGAAGACTCTCAGCCTCTTCCTTTGGCTTCCGAGTACACACATGAGCATGCACACGTGCATGTGTGCCCACATACACCCCCTATGCACACACTGTTCTGTAAATAAGTTCAGAGAGATGGACTTTGGAGGACAACAGCCCTTCCATCTCAGGAGGCTGGCTCTCAGATGAGTCTGATCTCCTTCTCACTGACTCTGCTCCCAACTGTTGCTTTTCAAGTGAACAAGCAGTCAGGCCCTAGGTCTAGTTAGTTATACAAAAATCAGGTAGTTTCCCCTCTACATGGAGTACTCAATCATTTCAGGCTATAAGAATAAGCTATTGGTGTCTCTAGAATTTTCTAAGTGAAACTCTGGAGGAGGAGGAGAGTAAGTATCCTTTAGATAAACAAAGATCATTTCCCACATACTGAATGACTATTTTTATTTATTTATCATATTTATTGTATTATTTGTTTTACATCTGCATGAATGTGCATGGGTGAAGAGGACAGAGAACAATTTCCCAGAATCAAGTCACTCCTGTCATGTGGGTCTTGGGGGGTCATCAGGTCATCAGGCTTAGCAGCAAGTGCCTATACTCCCTGAACTAGCTCACCAGGGCTTGAAAAAGCATAAGGAGGCCAGGTATGGTGGTAAGTGCCTGTGGCCCTAGCTACTCAGGAAGCTGAGGCAAGGAGATCACTTGAGCCCAGGATTTGGAGGTCAGTTTGGGCAACACAGTGAGGCACTGTCTCAAAGACAAAACAGAAATCAAAAGTGAAAAGAGATGGAATAGGAAAGGATATAACCAATGCCATTATAAACTATGAAAGAATGAGCAAAGTGCCCATGCACACCAAGACAGACTGTAGCAGTTTGGCTGGGGAAGAAAAGAAATCAAAGTTCCATTCAACCAGAGTGGTCTCCCTCCTCCTCCTCCTTCAAGGCTCCTGTGCTAAAGGCTTAGTCCACAGCTAATTTACCTAATTTTTGAGAGGTAACTAGATCCCGAGGGTTCTAACATCCCTGACAGATTAATCCATTGATGAGTTCATACTGAATGGGGTATTAGGAGATTGGGTTTTGTTAGAGGAAATAAGTCCCTGGAAGCATGTCTATGCCTGGTACGTCTTGTACCACCCCTTCCTGCCTGCCTCTCTCTGCTTCTTATTTGCCATGGTGATCATCACGCATGTATATATCCGTACCCCACAGTAACACACACACACACACACACATACACACATTCCCCAAAGAGGGGAGGAAACAAAATAAAAATTAAATTAAATAAACCATTACAATATAATCCAAAATTATTCAGCGTGTAAAGAACCATTAAGGTCATGATATGATGACGGAGAGAAGCCCAGATATATGCAGCACATACAGATGTGAGGATTATCAGGTAAAACATCGGAAAGCAGTGAGAATGACCATGTTGCCCGCAATAAAGGGGAATATGCCAGACACAACATTCTAATAAACGGCAGCAACAAAAAAGGAAGATTTAAAGAGAAACTGACTGGAAATTTTAGAATTACAAAATCACACTAACTTAAAGCTTTACTGACGAGTGGAAGTACTTCAGTTACTCAGTGCTCTGCAGGTGTCAGGATTCAAGTGTGACCCAGCACCATGTAAAAAGTGGGGTGCAGCACAAGACCGACTCAGGTCAAACTAGACAACATCTCAGCATGGATAAAAAGGATACACAAGTCCCATCCCTAAACAAGAAGCCACTTGCAATTGATACCTACTGGGAGAGGAAAGACCAGTTTCTCCAGTGGGGTGACAGACACTGTCACCATCCAGGGAAGGGTCCATGCCCAGGAGCAGTTGGCCAACACAAACTGACTCCATGTTTTCATCTTTGTGATTTTTGTCTTGTTTTGCTCTGCTTGGGTATTTTGGCCTCATTGTTTGTTTGGATGTTTTACTTCGGGATTTTGTTTAGTTTTATTAGAGAGAAAGCATGAGGTTGAGTGGGTAGGAGGTGGGAAGGCTCTGGAAGGGCTTAGGGGATGGGAAAACTATGATGAAAATATACTGAATGAAAAGTCATTTAAATGGTAAACAAACAGGTGGGTGTGGCACTGTGTACCTATAATCTCAGCACCAGCTCCTTGGGCTCACAGGCCATCTGGTAACCAAATGGTGAACTCTAGGTTCAGTGAGAGACCCAATCTCTAACAGCAAAGTGAAGAGTGTTGGAGGAAGATACCTTACATCGACCTCTGGCCTCCACATGGACACACACACACACACACACACACCCCACACTACTCACACATACACATGCATGCATACACGCTCACATGCACATGCACACACACAATTAATTGAGTGGAAATGAAGCTAAAGATATATCAATAAAGAATACAGAAATGAGCCAGGTGGTGATGGCACATGCCTTTAATCCCAGCACTCAGGAGGCGGAGGCAGGTGGATCTCTGTGAGTTTGAGGCCAGCCTGGTCTAAAAAAGCAAGTACCAGAACAAGTTCCAAAGCTACAGTGAAACACTGTCTCAAATAACAGAAACAAAAACAAACAAACAAAAAATAGAAAGAAAGAAAGAAAGAAAGAAAGGAAGGAAGGAAGGAAGGAAGGAAG
>LOEQ01003942.1:102435-115658 GCA_001685075.1 Bramus lutescens
AAGAAAGAAAGAAAGAAAGAAAGAAAGAAAGAAAATGTAGAAACCATCTAATCTGAACAATAAAAGAAAACTTAAAAACAGAGCCTCAGAGACCCATGGGAGAAAAATCAATGTATCAAATATTTATGTTATTAGACTGCTGGAGAAAAAGTGGGAAGGTGTTGAATGGGGAAAAATATAAGCCACAAAAAAGTGAACAGAGAAGTTGAAGATGCTTGACAAATCTAAAACTGAATAAAATTAAATGAATCACACATTAGAAATAAAACTGATGAAAGACAAAACCGAAATATTTCTGAAAGTAAACAAATGGCTCATTTCACACAGAGAAGCCATAACTCCAGTGCCTGTATTTTTTTTAACAACAAACCATGGAAGCAGAAAGAAGATAGAATAACAATTTTCATGTGCTGTCAATTCAGAGTTCTATGTCCAGTGCTAAAATAAAAATATTGTCAATCAACAACTACATATCCCAACCTGGGAGGTTGCTGGAGCTGGCCTAAGCATGCCCATGCAAGCCTGGGAGGTTGCTGGAGCTGGCCTAAGCATGCCCATGCAAGCCTGATGCCTTGAGTTGGGTCCCTGGAGCCTGTGTAAGATGGATGGGATGGCAAGTGCCTACAATCCCAACACCCCTTCAGTGAAATGGGAGGTGGGGACAGGACAATCGGTCAGAAGCTTCCAGGCCAGCCAGCCCAGAGTACTCAGTGAAGAGGAACCCTGCTTCAACACAGTGGAAAGTGAGAAGTAACACCTGAAAGTTGTTCTCTAATCCACACGTGTAGACACACCATGGTATATGTGTGGATGCGTGTGTGCGTGTGCACACACACTTGTATTTAAAGTGAGTCTCCTAGCCAGGGTAGAGCATGCTTATAGTCTTAGCACTGTGCTGAGGCAGGATAATCATGAGCTAACATGGCTACATCATTCTCTGTCAAAAATGTTTGAGTAAAGTGAGTTCTACAAGGAGTAGGTAGTTGTGTCTGACTTTTTAACATCTGCCATTTTACTGACAAATCTGGTGGTCAGATCCTAAAACAGTGCCTGCCCATAGTGACTGCATGTCCATGCACAAGACTTCTGAAATGCGAATAGCTTCTGAGTCTCTTCTAACCAGTACAAAATGGCCAGGGTACTAGACATCACTTCCTGGATTACATGACTTAAGGCCGTAACTTCTATCTTCCCCCATCACATATATTTTTAAGGACTTAGATTTTCCTAAATGTTTACTGTATCAACTGTCCTTCCTTCCTTCCTTCCTTCCTTCCTTCCTTCCTTCCTTCCTTCCTTCCTTCCTACTATTGTTTCAAGTGTCCCTCTGCCATCTCATTTCTTGTGAAAATGTTTTCTTAGAATTTCTTCTGAGCAAGAGGTGGTGGCCTGAAGGTTCTTACTTTCCCTCCACCTAGAGTGTCTTCTATCTTCATTTCAGGGGATACAGCCTAGGGATGGTGCCGCCCACAGTGGGCTGGCCTTCCCATCTATCAAGACAACCTCTCGTAGATACGGCCACAGGTCACTCTTATCTGCAGGTCCCCTCTTCCTAAGTGACTCTAGGTGGTGCTAAGTTGACGACAGAACTGAGCGGATAAATGCCAAATCCACAGAGCTACAGATTTGTACTTTCTTTTTCAATAATAGTGAAAACAGACAGGAAATCAGAAAAACACAGAACGCCAATAACCACCTGGATTTAACTGACATCTATTGCCCACCCACCTAACAGCAGGATGCACATTTCTTTTGACTGTATGTGGCACATATGGGGGCTTCATATGCAAAAAAACGAACTCTTTCCCAGCCTGGTCAGAAGCAAATCTGCTACCTGAGAAATGGGGCTGTGATGGGTAGGGGGACCCAGTAAGAGGCAGAGGTGGGTGTTTTGTTCAGTCTGGCCAAGATCTGACCTTCCTGAATGTCACTCTGGGACCATAAAAGGCAGTTCTCATTTTAATTCAATTGCAACCAGTTTAAACAACTAAAGAAAAATTGTATTTGCAGAGAATTGTTTAAACACGTTGGATCAGATTGGATCTGGTTTGAGGGCTGGTGGGTATCTGGTTTTCAAACACGAAGTTTAATATTTTCTTTCTGTCTGGGAAAGATATACATTTATATTGTGATTCATATGAATTATCTTTCCGTTTTGGTTTTTAATCTGAATTAAATTATACTTTAACTCTGTCCAGTGTCTATATCTTTTCTTTCTGCCTCTTGGATAAATAAATATCATTACTAACCTGTGGACTCTAGGTGGTCAGCATGATTTTGAATTCATTTTCACCCTAGCCATCAGCCTTGAAGTTTGCGACTCCACATGAGCAACCAAGGTCCTTACAATGGATGATTTGGTTCAGAAACTCTTTGAAAAAAAGAAAGAGAGACAGAAAGGGAGGGAGGGGGAGGGAGAGAGAGAGAGAGAGAGAGAGAGAGAGAGAACGAAAGGGTTTTTATCAGAACTTCATGTGTATTGAGATTATGGAAGGCTGTTGAGCAGTGGCTGACGTACTAACAATGACTCTGCCCAGGGACACAGTGTCCTCTCAGACCCTGAGGGCTGACCTCCTTTTGAAAATGTGCCCTCTCAAGGGCCTGGCGCCTCATGAATTACTTTGGATGAAGTCATTCAACTGTGTTGTTCCCACGAAAAGAAAAAAGTTTCCCAAAAATAACTCTCTGAGAAGGCCAGCGCATGGACACAGTCTCTTCTTCCTCGGGAGAAAGATCATCTCTAGATAATTAAGGGGAGGGGGGTAATTGCTATTAAACAAACAATTTGCTCCCAAGTTGGTTAAAACTTGGGCTAGTAAGCAATGTAAGAAATGACTTGAGGGATATGTATTTTAATGTCAAAAAAATCTCTGTCAGTGGACATCAAAGCTATGTGCTAAAGAACTAAGGAACCTTTAAGTGAGAAACAAATAGGATCTCAGTATTCAGCCCACACTGGCCTGGAACTTATGATCCTCCTCAGTAGCATGAGTAATAAAAACCCAGAGACAGAAATTGGGGTTCAACCTGAAGATCAGAAAAGCAAAGCAGCCAGCTCCTGGCGTTTACCTCTACCTCAGACCGAAATGGCAAGACTCCTTCCACGAATCCTCAGAATGAGACTGAGCTGAGGCCTGTCTCCTCCCATCTTATATTCCTCTCTAATGCTGGGATTAAAGGTATGCACCACCACTGCCCAGCCTCTATGGCNTAACTAGTGTGGCTGCTGGGATTAAAAGGTGTGTGCTACCACTCCTTGGTCTGTATGGCTAACCAGTGTGACTGTTTTACTTTCTGATCTTCAGGCAAGCTTTATTTACCAAAATACAAATGAAATGTTACTATATCCCCCCTTTTTTGGTCTAAAATAAAAACAAGGCTATAACTAATATGAAAAAACTATATACAATAAGTACAATGACTATATACAATATATTCAGGCAATAAATACATCAACAATGTCTAGTCCATTTGCATTTGACAAATTCGGAGAAAATATTTCATATCTATCCTATCTTGGGAGTCCAAAGTCTTGTACCTAATTTACTTTCTATCATAACTTGCTTTCTACATCTGGTAAACAAGGAAAACTATAACTATCTAGTGTTCAACTACTTCAGAGACCCAAGAATGAAATAATATTAACTGAGTAAGCAGGAAGTGTGAACAAGTGACTTCTGAAAATTGTGAGAAATGATAGAAACAGTTGGCTGCCTGGACAGTAACCCTAAGTTCCCCTCTGCAACATTAGAACATCCATCTTCAGCCTACAGGCCCAGTATATCTGACAGACTTTTCTGTGAAGCAGGATATCCTGAAGGGCTGTCCCTCCTTGTCTTGACAATGTTTGGCAGTCACTTTGTTTTGTGTTCTGTTTGTTCAATTAGAACAGCACACTGTCAACAGTCGAGGCAAGGGCACTTCCTTGCCCAGTTGCTTACTTTTGCCACAAAGAAAGCAAACTCCTTGTGGAGTTTCTTTGATGCCCATCATCTTCTCTAAAGTAGACTGGTATTGCCAGGGGCATACATGTCTCATTGTCATAAAAAAAGAAAAAAGAACCTATGCTATTAAAACGTCTTAAATACCATATTCTATAGATCTCTGAAGTGTTTGAAGATGACTTGTCTATCTAAAATATGTCTTTGTTTGATCTTTAAAATATACAAGTTCAATTATAATAGGTGATTTACTATTAACCTGCATTTCCTTATTATTGTAAACAGTTGGTAATAATAATTTTCAAAGACTAGAAATTTGCATTACATTGATAATTGAGTTGTAAAAGTATAATACCTTGAACAAAGTTAGAAATGTATGTACAGCATGTTCTAACAAGATTAATCTCAAATTTGTATCAGTATACAAAATTTGTATACAATATACAAAAATCCAATCCAATGTAAAACACTTAAAATTAGTAGTTGCTTTTTAAAAGTAGGTTTAATAACATTTGTATTTTAATAAATAAAGCTTGCCTGAAGACCAGAGAGTAAAACAGTTCCACTGATCAGCCTTACAGACCAGGCAGTGGTGACAAACACCTTTAATCCCAGTAGCCACACTAGTTAGCCATAGAGGATGAGCAGTGGTTGTGCACACCTTTAATCCCAGCACTAGAGAGGAATATAAAATGGGAGGAGACTGGTCTCAGATCAATCTCATTCTGAGGATTCATGGAGGCAGAATCTCCATTTCAGACTGAGGTAGAGGTAAGAGCCAGTGTCTGACTGCTTTGCTTTTCTGATCTTCAGATTGAGCCCCAGTTTCTGCCTCTGGGTTTTTATTATTTGTGCTACAGCTCCTGCCTCAGCTTCTTGGTGCTGGGATTATGTTATGTCTCATCTCACCCAGCTAAGAGCTACTTGTGAAAAAAAAATAACAGTGATTGATTGATGAGACGGTTATAGTGCACATGTGGAGGCTGGAAGACAATCTTCGGGAGGCATGACTCCCCTTTCACCATGTGGTTCCCAGGGAGTAGACTCAGGTGTCAAGCTCAGCAGCAACTGACTGTTCTACCTGCTGAAACATCTTGCCAGCCTCAGCCCCAACATCTGACTTTGGATGAAAAATTTATAGGGAGGTCAGAGAGAGAAACAATGAGAAATAATTCTGTATCTGTGAGTTCTACCTTTATGAATTTAACCAACAACAGAATGAAAAAATAGTGTAAATATTGTGTATCTGGACTGGAAAGTGGTTGAGGACTGTTGTTCAGTTCCCAGCACCCACATCAGGGGTTCAAAACCACCTGTCCACCTGTCGCCTAAGCCCAAGGGATCCCGTGATGCTCTCTTCTGGCCTTCCAGGGCACACATGCATAGATTCCAATACAGACTACACATACACATACATTTAAAAAAATGTCTGTGTGTATGGGTGCAGGCCAGAAGAGGGCACCAGACTTCTTACAGATGGTTGTGAGCCACCATGGGGTTGCTGGGAATTGAACTCAGGACCTTTGGAAGAGCAGGCAATGCTCTTAACCTCTGAGCCATCTCTCCAGCCCCCCACATATACATACTTAAAGATAAATTAAATCTCCCTTTAAAAATTGTTGTCTATACTGATCTGTCCTTCCCTAAACAGATAACAACTATCTGCATAACTGATATTCATTAAGTATGATTTATACTTAATTTAGGGATTACATATGGATGCACATGCAAATATGCAAATACTGTATCACTTTCTTTATACAAGGAAATTAATATCCATGGATTTTGGTCTCCTTGGAATGTCCAGAGACCAGACTCCTATAAATGCACTTTGATAGGTAACTTTTTATTTCAATAATTTATGAAAACAAATGTAGATGATAAGACATAGGGTGAGGCTCAGAGTGTGTGATTTGCATGTTAGACGTTCCAAGTTCCATCGTTAGGTATAATATAGTATAGCATTAGCAATCTCACCATGTCTTTCCTCCATAATAAATATATAATTGAAGTATTCGTGAAGCCAGACGGCAATTCTGCCAGATCCACCTGGTCTAAACTAGTCCATGCTGGTTCTAATCAGCTGGGGCATTGCTATTGATATCAGAGCTGATCTGAGGCAGTTTAAAGCAGTTCTGCCCTGATAGATGTGATTTTCAATGAGTTCCATTCAGCGTCTGTTTGTTCTGTAAAAGTTACTTCACACCCTTTACTTCTAACTTAAGGCAGCCATGGGGCCCACACCCTGCTGGCTTCCCTTTAGAACTGCTTCTGCCCTCACCAGGTTCAATCTACAGAGTCGGACAGACGCAGGTTTATCTAGTCTCAATCCACCAGTTTGAGCTGAACCAGATCTGTTTCCTTTGGGAACCACATTTCCTGTTTAGGCTAGCTTTCTGGATCTAGAGAAGCTGGGTTTGACCTGCTTGGAACCACTTTAAACTGGTTTTAGCCAACTTCGATTTGGTTCTTAGAGACCTCTGGCACACAGTTTGGCCTTGTTTGTCTGAACCAGAGTAAACCACCCTGACTCAGATTAAATCAAGGATAGCTTTTCAGTCTGGTCTGAAACAGGAAGGGGTGGGGTTGGGAGGAGTCCAGGTTACACAGGGTTAGAGAGTCAAAGGGGAGGTCACTACAAGGCACTCCAACTATATATGCTCTTCTAGATACTGGCTGAAATAGCTATTTGGGACTAAGAGATAGCTTTTTATTCAGGTTATTGCAAATATGAATGAAAATCTCAGGAGATATAGAATAGAGGGGCTGGGTAGGAGACAAAGGGAAAATTAAGGAGCTAGAAGTGCAGCTCAGTTGGCAGAGCATTTGTTTACCATACAAAGAGCCTGGAGTTCTGTCCTTAGAATCACATAAACAGGGCCTGGTGGTACACACATGATCTATTGGGAAGTAGAGGCAGGAGGATCAGAAGTTCAAGGTTGTCCTCAGTTACAAAGAGAGTTTGAGGCTAACCTGAGCTACATGAGATCCACTCCACCTCCCTTTCTAAAACTAAAATTAAAATGGGAGATTATATAGATGTTTAGTTTAATATCACATGAAGAAAAAAAAAGCATGTTTATCATAGAACCGTAAGTCTAGCTCAACAGTTGATATAATTGATTATTTTGATGACTTAAGTGTCCAAGTCTTCTTGGACATTTGGTTAGCAGGTACACATCTATTTTAGCCTCTTATCCCTCCCTAGTTCCCGTCGAAGGATGAAAGGAGTAGAGTGAGGTAGGCCTTGGCTAGCCATAAAAGACAACAAGTTCCAGAAACCTAATTTCACAATGGGATTCCAGGGAGGGGCTACCAAAGGTACTATGTCCTGGATGTCAGGGTCCTGGAGAAGTCCCACGAAAGACCACCATCCACGTACGCTATCAGCAAGAGCATTTATTATCTCGAGAAGAGAACTATCAACACGCTGGGGCTGCGCATCCAAAACAAAGGCAAATGGTGAATGGAGACCTCCAAGAAAAGCTTGCAGGCTCTTTTATACTACTAAAGGAACTCGACAAGCAGTGTGATCATTCTCCCTAGGATTGACTTACACAAGCGGCAATCTTATTAGTAGGTTTCCAAACTGTTAGGGCTAACAGGGGTTGGCTAAGGCTACAGATTTTACATTCTTGGGCAAGTCTGGAGAAGTCCCAGGCTTTGTCCTTATTTGGTTATTGCCTTAAGGTAATGGTGGGGAGTGGGGTAGCCCAGGCCTAGAGGTGCAGGTTGCCCTTTCTCTGTGTCTTCCTCGAAATTGTCTTGTTTAGTTTCAAGAGCCAGGAACTGAGGCCTGGTTCTTAATTGAGTTATTAGGGGCCTGTCATCTGTCATGATATTTGTCTGACCCTCTCACTGGGCTGCAGTCAGTGACTGCCTGATCCTCAGGCCCCATGGTCATATATCTGGTATCAGGACTGTGCAAACAGCAGAAACCATCAGCAGACCCTCGACAGACTGACTCCGATGTGAGGATAACCATGTGCTCTTGTATGTTCAGTGCCATCATAGTCTACATGTGACATCCACATGCTGACTATTTGGCCACAGTGGCTCCTTGTCACTTTTGAATGTGCTGCAATTTGGGAACAAATTATATATAATCACCCACTTTTAAGGGCCCGGTGTCTTCATCTGTCTCTCTTTTTTAATTTTTTTTATTATTATTATTAAAAATTTCCACCTTTTGCCCCCTCCCAATTCCCTCCCCCTTCCCCCTCCCCCTCCATTTCCAGTCCAAAAAGCAGTCAGGGTTCCCTGCCCTGTGNCCTCCCAATTCCCTCCCCCTTCCCCCTCCCCCTCCATTTCCAGTCCAAAGAGCACTCAAGGTTCCCCGCCCTGCGGGAAGTCCAAGGTCTTCCCCCCTCCATCCAGGTCTAGGACGGTGAGCATCCAAACAGACTAGGCTCCCACAAGGCCAGACCATGCAGTAGAATCAAAACCCAGATCCATTGTCCTTGGCTTCTCAGTCAGCTCTCCTTGTCAGCCCATCTGTCTCTTTCTTATTTTTTCTGTTTTCTTCCATGGAGACTTTTCCCACCTCCATAGCTTAAAATGCCTTCATTTTAAAGATAACTCTAGGATCTTTCTCCTACTTTCACAGTACCTGTGGAAATGACTTGTGTGGATCATTCCTTTGCGCTTACTCTCAAATCCAGAAGATTGTCACCTGAATATTTATTGGACCTGGTCCCAGGGCTAAAGAAAGATAGGAAATAATCGTTGCTATGTTGGAAAGTAAAAGTGTATACGTACATGTTGCTAGGGTTCCTCTGGAAAGCATCCAGGAATCATCTGAGAAACTCCATTTCCAGGTGTGAGTTTCTTTAAGGAAACATTGCGGGGCTGAGAAGGAACACACGGGGCACTGCCATCGGCTGTGGTGTTGTTATGTGGATCTACCATTAATGGACAGCAAAGGAAGGAGTAATGGGGAAATAGAGCATAAGTGGGCAGAACACATGTGCCCCTGCCCTCCAAAGCCTTATCAGGTAACAATCCTGCTTCTGTGCTTCCAGTGTGGGGGCGAGGGGAAGCCAACCTTGTTCGGCAAGGACGATGGGTTCTGTTCTGGGACTGGGGAGTAGGCCTGTCTTTCTGCTGACTCCAGAGCTCCTATTTAAAGCAATTTTGCCTTTAGGAACTCCCCTGGGGGTTCTGAGGATTCTTACCCTCTTCGGGGGCCTGAGAAGCCTGACCACCTGGGGTTGACATCATCGGGAGGGGTGAGCAGTAACAGATCAGCAACTATGGTTAGACATTCTGGTCTCTGTAGATGGCCCACGATCCAGAGTCACTCCTGGGGTTTATTTCTAATCTATACCTATGAGAAGAGAAGCAAAGACCCCTGGGAAAATGATGAACATATGCCTGTGTTTGTCTAGATAGAGAACTGTTCAAGCTGCTTCTGTTATGAGCCCAACCACACTGATGAAATGATCTAAGAGCATTTAAAAATTGATAGATGTCAAAGAGAAAAGGGAATTTAAATCTGGCAGAACATCTGCTCCGAGTTAGGCCCCCTGCTAGGCACTCCATGGAGAAGAACTGACCTAGTCCTTATACAGAGCTTCCTGGCTAACTCAGACCCACCTGGAGTCCTCATTGATGGTGACCAGGAGCTTCATTCTCACACATGTGATGTGGGTTGACACCCCCACACTGGAGAGACTGGGGGCATCAATGAAGCCCTGACCAAAACTGTGACATCCAGCTTTCTGAGATATAATTCAACCTGTGTCTGGAGGGAAATCGACTTCTTCCTTCTTCCCAATGGCTGGGTATATAGAAGTCAGCTTGCCGCACAGATTTCCAAAGAGGGAGTCTGCCTGGGTCGGATCCTGAGATAAAAGTTTGAGTAGATAACGTTTACATGGGTGTTCGTCCAAAACACAGCTCCCATCTCAAAGGCATGGTGGGGGGAGGTTAATTCTGAAGCCAAATAGGAATGACCATGACCTATTACCCCCAGTGCCACATTCCAATGTGGTAACCATATAGTGAAGTATTTAAAGGAACAGGACAAAGAATGACATAAATCAAGACATTGAAAAAAAATACATGAGTGGGAAGAGCAAGCAGGTGGGTTATAGGAGAGCAGGGAAGTCTCTGCTATGGGTCGCAGATGCTATTGGATGAGTGCTAGTCTTTGGGGTGGTGGGAGATGGAGGTCTGTGTGTATACTCTCTGTCTCCCCAAAAGAGGATTCTACCTAAGTCTTACGGATATTAGGTCAAACACAGCAGTGGGCCACACATGGATTTTAAGGAGGCTAACAATAGCAAAGACCATTTGGATCCAGACCTACTGTGTTCTAGCTCCTTAATCAGAAATTCTCATCAGTCTTGGAGAACAAGAGCATAAGAGAGTGAGGTGACACCGAAGGAAGATGTCATTAAAATTCTTTCCCCAGGAGAACATGAACAACACCTACCCCTCCTCCCAAGGTCCTAACCACAAACCAAGGTACAATTCACCAAAGTTCACCCAGGAGAACCCATGAGTACCCTGGACTCACTTACAGAGCAGTAGGTGAGAGGGTTCTGGGCAGGAGCACAGGTAACTTCAAAGCATCCACTACACTGGAAGGCCTGCTGCCCCCAGGTGCGATGACGCCTTCCCCATCCCTACATAGATAGAGTCCCTCCTTTATCACTCCCCACCTATAGCCTCTAGTCTCTCCCACACCCACCTCAGGGCCATAAGCAACTAGAGCAGATTTTCCTGTAACCGGTTGGAAGGAGGGTGCTGAATCTTAGGAGAGGGTTCCATGATCTCCAGTCTGCCCACCTTCACGAGTGAGGGTGAACAACCCCCAGGCCCAGCTGTGCTCTTTGCCAGCAGGCGCAACAGGGCTCCTGAAGATGGGAGCAGTTTGGCTCTGGAGGAGAGTGCTGCACTGCAGGTTAGTTGACAAAGAGCATGTTGGAGCATGGTTACTGCTATGGACCCTCGAGGACCCTCTANAGGCATGGTGGGGGGAGGTTAATTCTGAAGCCAAATAGGAATGACCATGACCTATTACCCCCAGTGCCACATTCCAATGTGGTAACCATATAGTGAAGTATTTAAAGGAACAGGACAAAGAATGACATAAATCAAGACATTGAAAAAAAATACATGAGTGGGAAGAGCAAGCAGGTGGGTTATAGGAGAGCAGGGAAGTCTCTGCTATGGGTCGCAGATGCTATTGGATGAGTGCTAGTCTTTGGGGTGGTGGGAGATGGAGGTCTGTGTGTATACTCTCTGTCTCCCCAAAAGAGGATTCTACCTAAGTCTTACGGATATTAGGTCAAACACAGCAGTGGGCCACACATGGATTTTAAGGAGGCTAACAATAGCAAAGACCATTTGGATCCAGACCTACTGTGTTCTAGCTCCTTAATCAGAAATTCTCATCAGTCTTGGAGAACAAGAGCATAAGAGAGTGAGGTGACACCGAAGGAAGATGTCATTAAAATTCTTTCCCCAGGAGAACATGAACAACACCTACCCCTCCTCCCAAGGTCCTAACCACAAACCAAGGTACAATTCACCAAAGTTCACCCAGGAGAACCCATGAGTACCCTGGACTCACTTACAGAGCAGTAGGTGAGAGGGTTCTGGGCAGGAGCACAGGTAACTTCAAAGCATCCACTACACTGGAAGGCCTGCTGCCCCCAGGTGCGATGACGCCTTCCCCATCCCTACATAGATAGAGTCCCTCCTTTATCACTCCCCACCTATAGCCTCTAGTCTCTCCCACACCCACCTCAGGGCCATAAGCAACTAGAGCAGATTTTCCTGTAACCGGTTGGAAGGAGGGTGCTGAATCTTAGGAGAGGGTTCCATGATCTCCAGTCTGCCCACCTTCACGAGTGAGGGTGAACAACCCCCAGGCCCAGCTGTGCTCTTTGCCAGCAGGCGCAACAGGGCTCCTGAAGATGGGAGCAGTTTGGCTCTGGAGGAGAGTGCTGCACTGCAGGTTAGTTGACAAAGAGCATGTTGGAGCATGGTTACTGCTATGGACCCTCGAGGACCCTCTACCACGTCCCTCAGCTTTGTCTGCTGAAGGAGAGTGCTATCCACCAATTCCAGCTCCTCACTGGGAAAGGCTTCTTGTAGTGTTAACTCATTGGTGCTTTAGCTTGAGGAAATGTCTCCAGGAGGCTTCTGGAGTAGGCTAAAAGATGCCTTCCCTTCCAGAAAATGAGAGAAGGTAGCAAGAGGAGAGTGAAGTTTAAGAACAAAGACGGTAAGAAAATGTAGGCCCAACATTATAGCCTAGATGGAAAAAAGTCAGAAGAGCCAGCTTCTGGGCTGGGACATGGCTCAGTAGATAAAAGTGTTTTGTGAACCTGAAATACTGACTTCTATCCTCAGCACCCATGTGAAAGCCAGGCAAGCTCCAGGTTCAGGGAGAGACCCTGTCTCAAAAAATAAGGTAGGAGTGACATTCCTTCCAGGTTGAGAAAACCATACCTAGGCTGTATCCGCAACAGGCTACCCACCTTTCCCAGGATTCCTCCTACAGGCCAAAAGGTACTTTTCGCCATCTCTGTCAGTATCCATATCCCAATGGCTTTCTTCCTGTCTGTGGAGGTGTAACCTGACTTTCCTTTGAGCCACTAGCTCACAAATTAACTACTTAGAAATTTATTAATTATAAAAGTTCAGACTTAGCTTAATTGTGTCTCATTAGCTCTGATAACTTAAATTAACCTGTTTTTATTAATCCACATTTTACCATGTGGCTTTTTACCTTTCTTCTATTCTGTATGTCTGACTCCTTCCACGTATCATTGGCATCTCCTCTGTGCCTCGATCTCCTCCTCCTACTTCCTCTCTCTGCCTGGAAGATCCACCCACACCTCCTACCTAGCTACTGGCCATTCAGCTCTTTATTAAACCAATCACAGCAATACATCTTCATGTCATACGCAAATATTCCACAACAAGGGTGTGCTTATGATGTAGGAGGGTCTCCTATCTACCTATTGCTTTCATTGCTTAATTAATAAAGAAAACTTCTTGACCTGATATGTCAGAACATAGGTAGGCGGGGAAGACAGAACAGAATGCTGGGAGGAAGAAAACAGAGTCAGACAGACGCCATGAAGCTCTGGCCCGGGATGGACGTGGGTTAGAATCTTCCCGGTAAGCCACAACCCCGTGGTGATACACAGCTTACCTGATATGGGTTAAAACAAGATATGAGAGTTAGCTAAGAAGAGGCTAGATATAATAGGCCAGGCAGTGTTTAAATGAATACAGTTTGTGTGTTGTTATTTTGGGTGTAAA
>LOEQ01003943.1:2941-18308 GCA_001685075.1 Bramus lutescens
AGGAAGTCAGGACCGCGAGGGGCGCACTCACCCACTGAGATGATGGCGCTGATCAAAAAAACAAAACAAAACAAAACAAAAAAACTTCTATTCCTAATACTTATATAGTTTTTTTTGCATTAGAAAAGTAAAAGAAAAAAAAAGAAACTTCCAAAACAGATTTCTCCTAAGAGTTAAGGTGATGTCATAATACTGGGGAAAGAATAAGTGATTTAAGGTTTATTTATGTAAAGACACGAAAGCTTAAGATGTGAGGATTTAAGAATGTTCCAGGGTCTAAGAAAGTGACTTAATAAAATAAAGTTATCAGATTTCTCTCTCATAGCCTTGACATTAATCAATAAAATTCTGATAAGCTATTAACATAGCTCTGGCAGAGTACTATCACTATCATAAATACAAAATCATGATTTTACGTTCCCTTTGGTTATTTTATGTGTCTAAAACTTGTGTTTTCACAAACTCAAAAAAATGCTTGTAAGTTCCAGGAAGTCAACTTAGATTCACTTCGAAGAGATCAGATGCCCTCCAGACAGGTATTGTCAATCAATAGCCAAAGCCTCCCCGCCATTCCCTGGTTCTAACACCCTCCCCTTCAATCATCAGGACCTAAGAAAAAAATTTCTTTCCTAAACTTAACCTTGTCCTCTACTCTGCCAACATCTTGCCATGTCTACAAGGCACCAAATTGTTCCATAGAGCCTGGACAGCAGAGAAACAACCAGCTACCCCAAGATATGATAGTACCCCAACTTTTTCAGGTTCCCCCAAAGATGGCTGACACCCTCCAGGTCAGCAGAGAGCAGTCTTGAGAACTCAATGTCCCCATTCTCTTAACCTGCCACAGCTAACTCCTCACCTTTTTAATAAAAAAGAAGGGAGAGATGTTATCATCCAGGCACAACTTGGCCCTGCCCCTTGGGAACCAGACACATTGCATCACCGGTCAGAGATGGCACGCAGTATCCTGACTCTATGCAGGTGCAAAGGTCCCTTTAAGAGACAAGCCCCAACTATTCCTGTTCTCTTCCTCCTGTTCTTCTGAAGAGGCAAGCAGGTCTCTGCTTCTTTCTTCCCCCTGTGCATGTCTCTGTCTCTCTCATTATCTCTTCCTTCTCCCATTCTCTTTATCTCAATAAACTCCACACTCAAGCTCTCTCTGCAAGGCAATTTGTCTTCTGCCCACAGCCATCACCCACCAAGGTCCCTCTCCTGCCATTTTACAACAATTGAAATTATAGAGAACACAGTCTTCAGCTTGGTCTCTTTCTCTTAATATGAGCTCAACTGTCATCTATGACTTTATAGCTTCATGACTCATGTTTTTAATCAGTGAGTAACATTCCACAGTATGGATGGGATACTTCCTCTATTTGTCTAATGCAGGATATCATGGAAGTTCTGTGTTTGGGTAATTATGTAAAATGCTAGAAAGTATCTTCAAAGGAAATGAAAAGACAAACAGCAATGTGGCTTTCCAGTGATAATCCTGTAAGGAATTATTAGAAGTGAAAAATTTATTGAAAGTCTCATTTGTTGTCTACGAAATGGCAAAAATATCTTCAAGAGAAATTCCACTATACGCTAACAATAAACTTATAGACTATTTCTAAAAATGGAATGCCATATCAAAACACAGATTCCCTCAGGACTTACTCAGGGCTTCCTCTGCTCCCTACAAACCATTCTATGGGAATCACCACCAGTTTATCAAACAAAGCATAGTTTATAGAAGGAGAATACTAATAGATGCCTTTGTGATCAATATGTGAAGTCTTCTGTCAGAGAAGGGAAAGAACAAGCGCACGGACGGCAGCACAGCATTCAGGATTCGGGAGTGTTGTTTGGCTTCCAGAAAAGTAATGGATCATGGAGCAGGCTACTGAAGAAAAGAAATTACTGTGTAAAACTTTGAGCATTTGGAATTTAATTTCAGTGACATTTCATCACTGAAAGAGCTACAAAGCTAATGTTTTGCTCTTTAAACAACAGGAGATACTTACATATTTACAAAGTAACCAAAACAGGACTGGGTTAGTTTACTATTGTTTTTCTTATTTTTTTTCTAAAAGGGAGATCCAAGAAGTAAGTTACAGTCAGTTAAAAACTTAACTTTTCAACCCTGTCCTAATGAGGATGTGGGATACTTCTGCAGCACAAACAGGCAGCCAACTATCATATCACTGGCTCCAGTTACTGCTCAGAATATTGCCACAAGAAAACTGTTGTGGTACCTGAACGAAAGACAAAAGCAAATGATTAACTGATCTTTAATATTTATGTAACATCTGATAGTTTCTAAGTCCACTTGTTATTAATTTTATTTTTAAACTAAAAGGTAATTTATGAAATGTGCATTGAAAATTAGCAGAATTGATAGAGCCGGAGGAAAAGTTCAGGAATAAAGACAGAAGGCATACAGCTTGAAGACTAGATGAAAAACAACTGCCTATGCTATATTCTGTTTATCCTTAGGATAATAACCATTATCTGTCTGCACATTATTTGTGATGACCAAACAGTAAGCAGTACTGATGCTGCAATGATGTCCCCCACCTTTCTGAGAGCAGTACTGTTAGCATCAAGTCCTCAATAAACACTCTCTTGGGAGGTAAGACAAATGAATATATTAACTAGATTGCATGTCTAAATGCATATATACATACACTACTATATATATAAATGCATATGTCTAACTGCATATATCCTCACAAATGTATATGTAAATCTATTGTCATATATAGATTCATGATATAAACACATATATCTGAGTGAAAGGAAGTTCTTAGGGGGTATTGGTGAGTGCCTACAGGCTCAACAGAGCAAGGAACTGTTTTGATTACATTGCAATAAAGAAAATGAAGATGAAGAATCTATGATGCCTTTGGCATCGTGGTGGGCTCTGGGGATGCTGACATTACAGTACAGAGTATAATCTTGGCTCCACCCCAAGTAGAAGACTTAAAGAAACATCTTTACACAAAAGACCCTCCTTTGTTGCCCCTTCAATGGCATAGCATCCTTTAAAATGGCCATTCTTTTCCCAGCTCGCTCCAGAGATCAGGCCTATGAACAACATGAACATATTGCATTCCTGCTATCCAGACAGTCAAGCATCAGGCCTTCAGCCTTACTCCCCTTCTCCACCCATAAGTAAGGGCCTGGTGATTCCAACTCCTCCTAACCCTGCTTTAGAGAGATTTTTATCTCTACCTGTAGGCTCCTCCCTGAGTTCAAACTGCCATCATCTCAGCCACTCTTTAAGCCCCTAGTAGGGATTGCTGACATTTGAAATCCCCTTTCTTTATTTCTCAATGAACAGGATATCAGTACCCATTGACATAAGATATTGATCCACACAAATCTTTTTTAATAAAACATAGAGAATTTTATTTTTCTTTAAAACTGAAATAATGGCCGTGAATAGTTAGATGTACCTTTTAGTCATAGTCTAGTACTCAATTTTATATGTTCTTTATAGTTCTTTATAGCTATATTAAATGACAATCTTTTTTGAAAATACGTGTGTGGAGCATACCAAATGCTCACCCAGAGCAGTCAAATTTATTATTGCTGCAACTGACTGGGAATACCTGAAAGAATGTAGGACAAAAACATATGCAAATCCAAACCCCTAAAACCTGGTATTGATTATATTATATTATAATTAACTATCCTCCTGTCTGTGTCTTCTACCAGACTATGAATTCACTCACTGTCTAGAAAACAACAGGCTTACAAAAATGTTTATTGAATTGAAAAATTCTAATCATGCATTTCATTCTCATTTAGTAATCATTTGTGCCACTTACTCCGATAATGAGTGGGGAATATGATTACAAAAACATATGGGACAAATATCTTTTTTTCCAATATCATAGGCTTTTGCCCTTTTCTCAAACCTGAAAATGACACAATATACTCAGGTTCAAATGGAAAAAAAGATGTTCAAATATTTAATTTTCAAAGATATTCTATTTGAATCAATTTAGCAACACATATCTAGAGCTATGTTAGGAAGCCAAGACATCAGTCTTCCTGACCAGAAAATGCAGATGTTTGTGAACATGAATATTTAAGATAAAGATAGCAAATATAAACAGTATCCAGAACCTACAGATGTTCCATAACCCGCAGAATGACCCATTACTCAGGATTTCCCATACTGGATCTCTGAACTGTGAGCTCTCTGGGTCAGAGAAACTTCCAAGAGGAGGGAATTAACAGTTGGCTCATGCTCACCCTGTCTACACATCATGCATACATGTGCACGCACACACACACACACACACACACACACACACACAGGATCACAAGGCCTCTGACTGACCTCTTTTGTTACCACTGATTCAATATTTCTCAACGTAGTCATGTTCAACAATACCTCTATGGACTTCACTGCATGACTGGTCACAGTCCTCCTCCAAGATGCTACCGATCAAATGTACATGATCTTCAATTCCTTGAAGGAAACGAGCTAAATTTAAAAATTTTTGAGAAATAGAAGACATTATGAATTTAGTAATGTGGTGGAGGAGATGTAAAAGAGCTTCGTAGACACATCAGCCATGTTAGTTGTTGTAAACCTGGAGGAGGAGGAAATTGAGTGGCAAGAGGTTATAGGTTCAATGCTGAGAAGCGCAAAACCCTGAGGAGAAACAGAATGCACTTGGAGAATAGTGCTCTGCCAGCACCAAGTGAATAGACGGGAGAAGGGAGGGGCTGTAGACGGTACTGAGAGCATGTGAAGGCTGACCCTAGCACCTGAGTGGGGAATGCCCATTCAGTGAAGACTTTTGCACAAAGGTTTGGAAGGGAATAGCCAGAGATGGAGAAAAGTCAGATAGTTACTGAAGTTTTCTAAGCAACAAGGAAGAGAGTTTCAGATTCAGAAAATGCAAAGATGGAAAATAATGAGACTAAGCTGTTCTGACCCATCAGAAGGTGAGTGAGCCTGCAAGCAGCTGAGCCCCATGCCCCCCAAGAAGAGCTGACCTTTCTTGCCACTAACACCCACATGTAGCATGGTCAGTCTAAGAATTGAAATAGCTAATGTTTACTGAAACTGTGCTGAGTGTAAAATCCTACACGCAGTGTTTTCTCAGCGTCACTGAACCACTGCACCAAGCCATCCTGAGGCCTTGCTTGATTGATTGATGAAAACCACAGACCTACAGAGGCAAGAGGATCTGCCCGTGTTTATTCACAGCACAGCAGGTGACGAGGAGGAACCCAGCAACTATTAATTGAAGTAGAACCTTCTATTTGCTGAGCACTGTGGAAAAGAACTATAGTCTCTGCTGCAGGATCAGAATTCAGACAGGCTCCTTAGCTCATCCATTTCATATTTCCTTTGCTGCTTTATCCTCTACTAGAAGAATTCCTGCTATAATTTAGTTATATATTTGACAAATAACATGCTGTGTCTACACCACTGGAATGAAACCTAATTTTTAAGTTTTTTAAAGTCATTATTTCTTGACTCAATAATGTTTTTATACTTCCTTTTAAAATGTTAATGATCACAGGAAGTCAAAGTATTTTGTGCTCAACTGGTCATTCGTTATTCATGTTGCAAGCGAGAAAATCTGTTGTTAACTCTCAGGCCAATACCAAGAAACAGGTTACACCAATATGTGTGCCTGCTGACTCCTGTTGTCTCATATTTTCTGAATGAGAGCAAAAAGTATTTTAGCTTCAGAATCATGTACTAGATACAAGAGTGTAAGAGTCTAGTTTATTCCAAACTATTTATTTAACTTCATAGAATTCTATCAGAAGGGAAAACACATGAATAATATATTTTTAGGAAATATACATTTAGCATTTAAGATCTTAAGAATTGAATTATACATGAATTTCTATGAAAATTGTGTAGGCGGAGGCTGCTTGTTTGTTCCTGGTTGCCTGGACCTGAAATAATCACACATAAAACGCATTAATTACAACACTGCTTGGTCTGTTAGCTCAGGTTTGTTACTGGCTAGCTCTTATATCTTGAATTAACCCTTTTCTCTTAATCTGTACATCACCACAAGGTTGTGGCTACCAGCAAGGTTCCAGCTCTATCTCCTCCAATGGCTACATGGTGTCTCTTTGACTCTGCCTACTCTTTCTTCCTCTATCTCCTTGGAATTCCCGCCTTGCCCTTTTCTGCAATTAGGCCCAAAGCAGCTTCTCTATTAACCAATTGTATTCATAGCATACAGAGGGGAATCCCTGTATGGAAGCATGAACCAGGAAGCCTTATGCTGAGTCAGTAAGCCTTCTCTTAAAGGAGCTGCAGCACTCCTGCTTGCTGCCAGCAAACAGAGCCCATCCAGGAAAAAAAAAATGGTTACCACGAAGCTGCACTTGGCTCCCGTTTTGTGGGTCCAAAGCTCTTTTTCTTCTTTCTTTCTCTCTCTTTCTTTCTTTTTCTTTCTTTTCTTTCTTTCTTTCTTTCTTTCTTTCTTTNNTCTTTCTTTCTTTCTTTCTTTCTTTCTTTCTTTCTTTCTTTCTTTTTTTAAAGCTTTTCTTTAGGTTTTATCAAATCCATGCCCCATTTGTTGGGCATAAAAATTGGGGAACATTTCTTCATTCCTTTAGTAAACTATTTACTGAGCACTTACAAAGGTGGAGACAACATTATATTGTTGCAAGGGAAACAGAAGTTAATAAGGACAGTAAGCCACTGCACCTAGTTATTCCAATGTACTACAACATAAGATACAAAAGCAAAGAATTCTAATTTAGTGTAGGTAGTTGTGGGAGGCAGTTCTTTATTAGTCTGTATATGCTCTTAATGAAGCAATATTCTAGTTTTCTCTATTGCTGTGGAAAAAAATGAAACAAAACAACAACAACAACAACAACAACAACATAATCTAACCAATTCAAACTGAGGAGAAGAAAGTTTAGTTTATAGTTCATCACCGAGAGAAGCCAGGGCAGAACTCAAGGCTGGAACTGAAGCACAGGTATGAAGGAATAGTCTATAGTGGTTTGCTTCCCATGACTTGCTCAGCCTGGTTTCATATTCCACCCAGGACCATCTGCCCTAGGTTGGCACAACACCCAATAAATAGACTGAACCCTTCCACATCCACCATTAATCAAGAAAATGCCCTAGAGATGTGCCTACAGGCAATTTGATAGAGGCATTTGCTCACTTGAGGTTTCTCTTCCCAGATGAGTCTAGCTTTTGTCAAATTGAAAAAAAAATGATCAGGAAAAACAGTGACCATCCTTTATCTAATACTCCTTTCAGTTTTTTTAAATTATTTATTTGTTTATTATATATACAGCATTCTGCCTGTATGTATGCTTGTATGCCTGAAGAGGGCACCAGATCTCATTATAGGTGGTTGTGAACCACCACTTGGTTGCTGGGAATTGAACACAGGACCTTTGGAAGAATAACCAGTGCTCTTAACCTCTTGGGCCACCTCCCCAGCCCCCCTTTCAGGGTTTTTGTACAGCAAAGAGGCTTGGAGGTATCATAGTCTGGAGCAAGAGGAAGATTTGCCTACAAACACAAAGAAGAATTTCTCTTTGGGGTGGGAAGTAGGCAGGGACTCCTTGTCTCAGCCTTCCTTGTACTAGGATTACAGGTGGCTGTTCTGTTACCCACCAGGGTGTTTCACAGGTGTTGGGTGATGAGGAAAGCACTTTTCCTCCTGAACTATCTCCCCAGGCTGCCTTCAACAACTATATCACTGTTAGTTGGCAACTGAATGTAATTGATACTCTACTTACATGGGAAAAGGACTATTATTAGAAATATCTAAACCAATTATCATTTGGCCTGAAGACTTCTCTTGATTTCTATATTAAAGATTTTTGAGAGGAATTTGTATAAGACTTCTTTTATTTTTTGAGACTAAAATTACAATATTTTTCATTTCCTTTTCCTCCCTTCAAATTTTCCCTTATACCCTCCTTGATCTCTATCAAATTTGTGGCCTCTTTTAAAGTAATTGCTGTTATATGCATACATATGTATGTATAAAAATATATTCATAAGACAACCTTCTCATTCTATAACATGTTACTTGTATCTGTGTTTCAGAGTTGGTCACTTGGTACTAGATAACCAATCGATATACCTACTCATTCCAGAAGACTACTTCTGGAAAATGATTTTTTTTATATCATAGTTAAATTTACAGTCCTACTCCTGCTTATTACAATTCACACTACTATGGGTCATAAAATCTCTATTATACTGATTCTGGGAGCAACCATGGAATTTTCTTTGTCAATGGGCAGATGAGTATATACTAATTTCATATTTCAAAAATATTACTTAGTCATTGTGGTGGTTTGAATAAAAATGACCCTCATAGGCTCATATATTTGAATGCTTAGTCAATGGGAAGTAACACTATTTGAGAAGATCGGGAGGAGTGGCCTTGTTGGAGGAAGGGTGTCACTGGGGGTGGAATTTGAGGTTTCAAAAGCCCATGTCAGGTCCAGTATCCCACCCCCATCTATGGATCAAGAGGCAGCTCTCAGCTACTGTTCTAGCACAACAGGCCTACTTGCTGCCATACTTCTATAACAGACTAAACCTCTGAAGCTGTAAGCAAGTCCCCAATTAAATTCTTTCTTTTATAGGAGTCACCATCATCATAACATCTCTTCACAGTAGTAGAACAGTGACTAAGCCAGTCATTAATCAACTGAAGTAACACAAGAAAATGAGCAAAATTGAAATAAGGGTCTGGTAAGGTGGTTCAGTTGCTCCAGCAGAGGAACCAAGTTTGGTTCCCAGTACCCACATGGCAGTTTAATTCCAGGTCCAGGGTGTATAAGCCTCGCTTCTGGCCTTCATGGGTGCCAGGCATACATGTAGTAAAGTTTACAGGCAATACACTAACTCACATAAAATTAATTCTTTTCTTTTAGTTAAATAATGTATAGTCAGAAATTAATGATTATTATTATTAAGAATTATTAACTCCAGCTAATAATTTTTCATGTTTTATTCTTGGTTCTCATACAAGAAGTTAAAGAGAATATTGGTTAAGAATCAAACATGGATAAAATTAGAAGACTCAAGAAGATGAAAATGACACCCTTCAAGGTCATTATAATATGGGGGGGTTAAACTGGGGACAGTAAGAATGCAGATACCCTAAGAAGGTGGTCAGTGTGGGAAAGCACTAGCTACAGCAGTAAAGTCACAGGGCAGAATAGAGTCCAGCATCCATTCTTGAACAGAATGAAAACAAAAATACAACTCACCCTAAACCTGTGGGGTACTATTTAAGCATCTCTAAGGGAGAAGTTTGTATCTATAAGCGCTTTCATTAAAAGATTAGAAAACTATCAGTAAATTACTTAATGACATACCACAGGATATGAGAACACATATAAGAAATAGAAAAGACAAGTGTAGAAATTAATGAAATGGGAAAAATAAACTATACAAAGAATCAATGAAGGGACTGAAGAGATGGGTAAGTGACTAAGAGCATATACTCTGCATGCAGAGAACTCTGGTTTCCAGCACTCATATCCGGCAACTCAGAACCATCTCAACTCAAGCCCCAGGAGATCTGACAGCTTTTTCTTATGTCTGCCACCACACACAGGTGCATGAGCATGCATGGGCACACACACACACACACACACAAAAAAAGTAAATCTTATTTAAAATATTAACAAAATAGAGTTGTTTCTTCAAAAAAACACATTTGAAAAATCCTTAGCCAAACTAACATATAACAAAAAGATCTAAATTAATAAAATTAGAGACAACGGAGAAGGTGTTATTAGATATCAGTAAAATTCAAAATATTATTAAAGCACACTTTGAAAAGTTCTATTTTAATAAATTGTAAAATCTAGAGAAATTGAAAAAATTTCAAGACACATATGACCTACATAAATTAAGCCAAGAGGAGATTAACTTAATCTATAATAAACAACGAGATTGCCGGAGTTAACCTTCAATTGCTGTGATGAACTAGTGACCAAAATTCCCTTGGGAATAAAAGGAATTATCAGACTAATGAGACACAGACTATCGCTGAAGGATTCAAAGGCAGGAACATCAAGCAGGAACTACAGAGGAATGCTTACTATGGCTTGCCCAGCTTGCTTATACATCCCAGAGGTTGGCACTACTCTCAATGGAGTGAGCCAAACCACATCAGTTATTAATCAAGAAAATGCTTCATAGACATGTGTACAGGCCACTATGGTGGAAACAATTTCTCAGTTGAGGCTTCCTTTTCCCTGGTGACTCTATTTTGTGTCTAGCTGACGAACATAAGGAGTGCAAAAACTAAAGAACTAGTAAATGTCTCCCCAACCCCCGCAAAAAAAAAAAAACAAGCCTAGATGGAAGCCCAGCTGAAGTCTACTGATGTTTCTCAAACTATTCCACAAAACATAAAGGAATTAATACTGCCACATTCATTTTACATCCCAATTTTATACATATTCCTAAAAATGTAAAAGAACACAGAAAAAAAAGAAAAAGGAAATTATAGGCCAATCTCCCCAATGAACATAGATGCACAAATTCTCATCAAAATATTTGTAAATCAAATTCAACTGCACATCAAAAGCATCATGATAAGTGGACTTATTTCCATGCAAGAATAGTTTAACATATAGAAATCAGTAAGTATAATACACTTAAGGACAGAAATCACATGATCATCTTAATAGATACAGAAAAGGCCTTTAATAAAGTCCCTTGATAAATATCCCTTGACAATAAAAGTCTTAAAGAAACTAGCAATAGAATAAACATCTGGCAATATAATAAATATTTTATATACACAAAACCCTCCATAGCCAACTTTACACTAAACTACTAAAATCATTTCTAGTAAAACCAAGAATGAGATATTAGTGTTCACTCTTTTCACACTCTTCCCCAATATAGTCCTTGAAGTCTTAGCTAGAGAAATGAACATAGAAATAAATAAACAATAGGGGAAGAATATAAATGGAAAAGTAAAAGTGAAATTATCCCTAATTGTAGACAATAAAAAAGGACCCGATGTTCTACTAGAAAATTCTTAGAACTGATTAATTCTTTCAGAAAATTAATGGGGTACAAAATCAGTATCTTTCCGACATGTCAATAGCCAACATGCTGCAAAGAAGCCAGAAATACATCCCCACTCAAAAGTGCTGTATAAATAAGTAACCTAGGAATAAAACTAAACAAGGAACTGAGATAGTTCACCTACAGTGAAAACAATTCAAGCTCTGAAGAAAGGAATTGAAGAATAAGATGAAAAGATGAGCAGAAGAACAAGGGCCACAGAATCAGCTAAGCAGGGCTCATAGGGGCTCAGAGAGACTGAAGCGGCAATCACACAGCCTGCCTGGGTCTGCACCAGGTCCTCTGCATATGTATTGCAGTTGTTTAGCTTGGAGTGTTTGTGGGACTCCTAAAAGTGGAAGTAGGGGCTGTCTCTGACTCTTCTGCCTGCTCTTAAGGCCCCTTTCCTCCTACTGGGTTGCCTCATCCAGCCTTGATTTGAGGGTTTATGCCCAGTCTTATTACAACTTGTTATGCCGTGTTTGGCTGATATCCCTGTGAGGCCTGCTCTTTTTCTGAAGGGAGGAGGGGCTTGGGGAAAAGGGGAGGGTGGAGGGTACTAGGTGGCATGGAGGGTGGGCAAACTGTGGCCAGGAAGTAATATATGAAGGAAGAATAAAAAAATTCTGAGAAAGAAAGAAAATGGGTGGAAAGATCGCTAATGTTCGTGGATTAACAGGATTAATATTATCAATATTAATACTAGGTATATTATTAAAAGTGATCTACATATTCAACAAAGTCTCCCTTAAAATGCCAATGACCATTTTCACAGACATAGATTAAAAACATACTAAAGGTCATACAGAGCACATATGACCCCAGGCAGTCAATGATCCTGAGCAAAAAGAACAATACTAGAAGCGGCAGAGGTAGCAAAAGCCCTGATTAAAGTATACTGCAAAACTATTGTAACAAAAGTAGTAAAGCAGCGCCTCAAAAACAAACATGCAGATCAGGGGACTAGAACAGAGGACCTAGCTTCTTTTCCTATGGCCCTGATTAGAGAGTCTCATGAAAGAATGTTAAGGGATAAAGGTTTATTTTAGTTCCCAGTTCAAGGTATCATGGTGGGTAGCTCAGGGAAGCAGGGGCTTGACACAGCTGGTCACTGTCCCAAGGAGACAGCCCTGAATGTTACTCTAGTTGCTGTCTCCATTTTATACAAGCTCCTCCTCCCAGGAAATGGTCCTTCTCACAATTAAGGTAGCTCTTCCCCAACAGGCATGTTCAGGGATCCACCCTAAGGGGATTCTAGAGTCTGTCAAGTCGACAGTTAATACAAACAAATTCCCACTAGTAAACACACACAGCTATAGCTACCTTTTGTCAAAACTGCCTAAATATACACTGTGGAAGACAACCTGTTTAGTAAACGATTCTGGGAGAACTGGATGTCCTTATATGAAAGAATAAAGCTGCCTGCCTCTCCCACACTCTGTGTGAAAGTCACCCCAAAAGACCCAAAGGCTTGAAACTATGAGACGGTTAGAAGAAAACAGAGGAAACACTCTATGACACAGATATCATATTTCTGAAAAGGACACCAATTACTCAAAATATTACCAAGAAAATAAGATTTCACTCAATTACAAATCTTCTATATAGCAAAAGAAACATTCTGTGAAAAAAGCCTACAGAATAGGAGAATATCTTTGCTAGCTACACATCTGACAAAAAGTTAATATTTAGACTATATATAGAATTCAAAACTATGAAAAACACAATAGATAAATGGGCTAATGAGTAGTTCACTTTCAAAAGAAGAATTATAAAAATGGCCAATAAACATAAAAACATTCATGCAAATTAAAATCACTTTGAGATTCCATCTCAACCCAGTCATAAAAATGACCCGTCTCCCCAATAAAGAATTGGTATGAAAATTTGGGGGGCTCAGTGTTTAGGAGTGCTTATTGTTCCTGCAGAAAACCTGGGCTCAATTCCCCCAGTGTAGCTCACAACTGTGTTTATTTCTAGTTCCAGAGGACCAAACACCCATGGCAAAAATCAATGTACATAAAATAAAAGTAAATAAATTTATAAAAAAAGAAATCATTTAAGGTGGGGTTTAATGGTGAATGCCTTTAATCCCCCGTACTCAAGGACAGAAGCAGGAGGATCTCTGTGAGTTCATGGCCAGCTTAGTTTACATAGAGTTCCAGGACAGCCAAGACCAAAAAAGGGTCCATGTCTAAATCAAAAACAAGCAAAAAACAATAGCTGAGATGATGTGAGAGAAAGGGGTCCCTTACATGGAGCTTGTGAAACTGCAAACTCGGCTAGCCACTATGACAATTAGCATGGTGTTCCTCAACAATTTAGAAATAGGATATAATCAGCTATACAACTTGTGGACACAGACCCAAAGAACTCTAAGTAAACACACCACACAGATGCCTGTACATACCTCCTTATTGCAGCACTAGTCACAATAACCACATCACAGAACCAACCACAGTGTCTCTCAGTGGACAAATAAACAAAAAAAATATTGTGTTTATACACAATGGAGTTTTATTTAGTCATATGAAAGAATGAAATTATCTTATTTGCTAGAAAATGAATAATCACACTGGAGGTTATCATATTAAGCAAAACAAGGCAGACACAGTAAAAGAAATACTATGTTTTCCCTTATTCATAGGTCCTAGAATTCTTCATAGATGATAAAACCATATACATAATCAGAAAGCAGAAGGGAAGCCACTGGGAGGAGTAAATGAGAAGGAGAACTAAGGAGGAAGATGAACATGGTGAAAATATGATAGATTTTAAAGAGACTCCCTTTATGAATATATGAACAATGAATACATGCCAATTTAAAAAGAAGAGGAGGAAGGGAAGGAGGAGAAAACACAAAATGGCCCAACAGGTAAAGGACCTTGCTGTACAAGTCTGGTAACCCGAATTTGATCTGTAGGACCCACCTAAAGGTGGATGGAAGGAGGAAATCAACTCTACAAAGTTCTCTTCTGAGCTGCAAGTGCACATCTTGGCAGGTACTCCCACTCATACCATGCACACGCATGTACGCATCGGGACACACACAGAAGTAATATCTTTGTGTGGTATGTACATATGTTTACATGTATATGGGCACATGTGTGTGGAGGCCTGACACAGTTGGTCTCAACCACTCTTCCACTTTATTCCCTTGGCTAATGCCTGTCAATCACACATGAGCTGCTAGAACCACCAGCTCGCTCCGGGATCTTTTGTCTCTACTTTCCGAGGATGGAAATACAGACAGGCAGGCCATCATTTAGCAGTTACCTGAGTTTCAGGGATACGAATTCCATCCAGAACTCATACTTGTATGGCTAAAGCTTAACCACTGAGATATCTCCTCAGAGCCCCCAAACAGAAGCTTCTAAAATTAAAAACTGAAGTCAGATATGAATCTCATTTCCAGATATGCAAGTTTAAGACCATGTTTATTATTTACTTACGCCCTGAATTCTAATTATCTTATCGCTGAGATTCAGTTGCCTTGTACGTGAAAATGACAGCCTTCAATAGCATGGGCATGCATTTGTCCAAGCTATTTGTGCGAAGATGAAATGAAATATAAATACAAAAGACCTCATCCACTCGAGCTGTACCGCCACACGTCACTCACGCCTGGAGACCAAATTCCAAGTTCCAGCCAAAAAGAACCATATCTTCATATGCCACACATGTCACTGCCACGCCATTCGGTGCAATGCCACATGCATTAGTCAGATGCAAAGCGGAGGTCTTCTTCCCGTTGTGGGCACCCAGCCCAGTCTGGTGAGTGTCCCAGCAGGCCCAGGACATAAGTCTGTCCAGGAAGGAACACAGGTTCTCAAGGCTTACAGCTCTGCAGAGCACTGTGGAAATGGCTCCCGGCCCAGGAAAGGTCAGGAAAAACTCATGGCCTTTTGTATTAGCACTGCCATCCTCAGAAAAACACATCCACCTTTACTTACCCGGAAGTAGTCGCTGCAGGCCGCTAGGACTGCCTTGTGAGCATGGAATTTCTGTTCCTCGGCAATCAGGGTCACGTCACAGAGAATGCCATCACTTCTTTGCTGATTCAGTGCTGCGAGGACAGTGTCATTGTGAGATTCTGAGTGGCACAGCCTCTGACCCGTCAGCATTTCTTGAATGCTACAAAGAGAGCAAGGAAGCCCCGTTTATTCCGTTCACCGGTCCTGCTTCCTAGGGGGCTCTTTAACCCTTTCGACCTTGGGGAGGGCACTGGGACAATTTGACCTTCCTGTTCTCCGTTTTGCCCTCTATGCTTTTGTCTGTCTATTTTCCTTCTCTCTCTCTCTCTCTCTCTCTCTCTCTCTC
>LOEQ01003943.1:22125-34011 GCA_001685075.1 Bramus lutescens
CTGACTGCTCTTTGGACTGGAAATGGAGGGGGAGGGGGAGGGGGAGGGAATTTGGAGGAGGGGAGGAGATGGAAATTTTTAAGAATAATAATAATAAAATGATAAAATAACTTTTCAAAGTGATCAAGGCTTTACATTTCTCAAGGGGAATACGACTTGAGAAACTTCTTAAAATTGGGGAGATTCTTCTATGAAAGAAATGGCACCCCTCAAAATTTACAGCTAGCACAGAAAGTGCTCTGGGTCCCCCAGTGCAACACCAGTCTCCTTTTTCTCTGAGACCCAAGAGCTGTATCACCAAAACAGGAGCCATTGCATCGCCCAAACACGAGCTACTGCATTGCCGAAATAGGCTGTGAACACTCTCAATAGGCTAGCACAAGGCGAGGTGTGCTGTTAGTGTAGAACAATGTTGAATCAAAAACGATAAGAAAAAAACCCAAATGTCTCATTAATACTTCTATACTGAGCACATGTTTAAATTATGATTTGTGACAGTGATTTATATGAAATACAGCACTAAGGTTAAACAGAGCTGTTTCTTTGTTCCTTATTTTAAAATTGATCTATTTCAAACAACAAATGTTTCCTGTTATGAGCCCCTTTACAAGCCCACAGTTCACAGGAGCACTATATGGGTGCCAGGTGACTCCAGTCAGGTGCCAGGGTGGACACTATTCTTGTATCTCCCAGGGCTGACCCAGGTCCCTGGCATGACAGGAGGAGACACAGACTCTCTCAGCAGCAATTGATTTCTAACAATGCCAGGGAGTGAGCATTAGACTGGTCACATGCCAGCATCTAATAACGGGGAGATTGATGCATGCAGTCTCAGGGAATAGGACTCATCGTGACTTTGAGCCTGCAATTTTCATTCTGGAACTGATGACAAAAACTAAGAGATCAAATGCAGAGCACGTTTCGAACCTGCTCCTTCTGAATCCCTGCTTCAGTGCAAATGGCTCCTTTGAGTGCAAAGAGTTAATGCTTTGATCACAGAAACCCCCAGGGTCTTATTCTCATGCATTCATTTAACTGAATTCAGGCAGTGTTTTAAAGATGTAATACAACAACTCTACAGTTTTATATTTTACTTTTCAAATTAAAAAATTCTGTGGATTTCCATTTTAATGTCTATCTGCTACTTAACAAGGTCAAAATAGTCTTAAACATTAATAAGAAAAGAATGTTATTTATTTACATGGTCAGGGTGTTAAAAGATCTCATAACGGATTTTTTCTTATTCTTGTGTAACACTTTACAAATTTTCTAAAGTGTGTGCCAAAATAAAAATAGCCATAATGATAAGCAAAGATTAAACCTTATAGAACAATTAAGAAATACTAAGATTTTGAAGAAGGGAGCTTAACTATAAATGAATAGATTTCTATACTCCTTCCCTCACTTGTATATAAGACAAACATCTATTCAGCCTTATTATTCTAGATGCTGGAGATTAAATACTAAATAAATGAAGTGTAGTAGCAGCCATCACCGAATATTCAGTTTCTCAGGACAGTGGCACAGTGACTCAACTTTTGAATGCGGCAACTCTTTAATGTAGAGTTGTGGTGACTCCAACACAAAATTACTAATGTTGCTATGTCATATCTGTAATTTTATTACTGTGATGAGTTGTAATGTAAATATCGGTGTTTTCAGATGGTCTTAAGTGACCACTGTGAAGGGGTCATTTGTCTCCCAAAAGGGTCACGGCCTGCAGGTTGAGAAACATTGCACCAAGTAATCTCACCTTCCCAAAGGAGAACTATCCAAGATACAAACTGAAGATGGCTGAGTTACCACACTGATACAAAGAAGATAAACTATCTTCAGGAAGAGAGAACAGCAAATATTGGCCTGTGTCAGCAGGGAACGTGGCCCTGACGCACAACAGTCGAGGGCTATCTGAACCCTGACTGAGACACCAAGATAATGTTTCAGAGAGGTGGACACATTTGAAAGCTACTGGTGTGGGGAGTTAGGAGGTTTGGTGATATGTTAGATAAAGATATGGATGGGAAAAGAGTTTTCATAAACATGCTCATTTTCTGGTTTATAAAATTCAATATCCCAATAGCAGGGTACCCAGAAAAGAAGAAAATGATGAACTCTGAAGCGTTAATCTAATTAATCTTATCATTAAAAAGTATGGGACATGTTAACTTTGAGTGATCTTAAAGATTTCCAAGGGTAGATGTCAAATACACAGATTGATTCACAGCTTTGGAACTCAGTCTTGACAAGAAGAGAAATCTATGATTTGTGTTCTCAGAGGGGCCAAGAGAGCACAGCTGTCTCAAGAGCACACTTGAGGTACAGCCAGTAAAACATGTTCAGAAGGAAAAGGCGATCTAAAGCACAGAAGCCAGACATGACTTGGTTTGCCTCTTGAGTGGCAGGGAATAGGAACACCAGAAACATGCAGAACTCTGTGACATTTTGGGCTTGTTCAATGTAAAGATTTCTGTGAACTGTCACTGTACAACATAGATTATTCCGTTCATCAAATGAGGGCTTTCTTAGGCAAATGCCCCTCCCCACACACATACACAACGCCAACCAACCAACCAAACAAAAACAAAGAATGGGAGAAATTAAGGGTTGAGCAAAAGTTACAGATTCTAAGCCAATTAAGAAGGGAACATGGCAATAAAATGAGTTTGCTAACTCATAAATCAACGCTTTGCCCAGCCATGATCAGAGAAGCCTCCTCCTGCAGTAAATAGAAACAAATCCAGAGACTCACTCATAGCCAGACAATATGCATGTAAAATGAGAGAGCTTGGAGCACTCACACCTAAATGGTGTGTCTCCAGCAAAACCTTCTCTTCAGAGCCCAGGGAACCTTACAGAAGAGGAGGCAGAAAGACTGTGAGAGTCAGAGGGCATGGAGGGGATCAAGGAAACAAGGAAACGTAAACACAACAGGACCAATGTAGATATTGATTCACTTAGAGACCAAGGCAGCATGCGCAGGGCCTGCATGGATCTGTGCCAGATGGGTCCCCAGTGCTGAGAGGAGAAGCAGACAATCTTCAATTGATAACCATTTGCAAATTAAAAATTTGTTTTTTTTTTCTAACATATTCTTGTTGGGAATACAAACTACTCTTACAGCCAGGCCCCATGCTCCTCAATAGACGGCCAACACAGGAGGAACTCAGTGACATCTATGGAGGTTTTCTTGTCTCATAATGGTTTCTTTTTAACTTTATAGGTCCTTTGTGTATATATTGTGGCTTCTGGTTTTGTGTTTTTGTGGGATTCCTGTGTGTATAAACATTTGTGCATCTGCATCTATGTGTTTCTTATGATGTTCTTTTTCTTCTGTTTTTGTTTGCTTGTCTTGTTTTGTCCTATTCTGATTTGTTTTTATTTGGTTTTATTAATATTCCTTAGATGCCTGTTTGTTTTTTAATGAGAGGTAGGAGGATCTTGGAGGAATTGGGGAAGGAGAAAACATAGTCAGAATATATTGCCTAAAAAACTATTTTCAATAAAATAAACAATAAAAGATTAAGAGAAAGAAAGGGGAGGGAGCCCGAGGAAAGGAAATAGACAACTGGTAGAAGTGGAAAGTAGTTCAGCTACTAGGTGAGCCACAGCAGAGGTCAAATAACAGCCCTAGTTAAATAGGTAAGCCAGCTAGGAAATGAAGTGAGAGTAAAGCTAATAGGTGATTTCAGATATGAAGTGACCACTGGGGACAACAAAGTCCATGCTGTGGCTGCGTCAACATGTGGCTTAGTGGAAGGAAGATCTGTGGACCAGAGCAAACAAAGGTTACAAGGGTCATGAAGCTTGGCAGATCCCCCATAAGCAATGGAAGAACGAGAGGAGGGGAGACTGGGCTCTGGGTGGGAGCAGGGAAGGAGATGGCTGTGTCATGGAAGACTTGGTGGTAGCATGTAACTGATTAATATAAACGGCTGATTTAGGGTAAGAAACCCCTTTGAGAACACACATACATTGACTCTGATATCAAGGAGCAAATTATTTGTCTGAGGTGGTGCCATATAAACACCACAGTCCTCATGCATTGTATTGGTTGGGCTTCAGATCTAACACAGGGCATTTGGGCCATGGTATTAACTGCTTTTTGAGGGTGATGGTTTGAAAGAAAATGGTCCCAAATGGGAGTAGCACTACTAGGAGGTGTGGCCTTGTTGGAGGAAGTATATCACTGTGGGGTCAGGCTTTGAGGTCTCTTTTGCTCAAGCTTCCCTCTGTGTGACAGACAGCTTCCTGTTGCCTATAAGATGTAGCACTCTCAGCTCCAGAACCACGTACGCTTGCATGCTGCTGTGCTCCCCACCATGATGATAATGAACTGAACCTATGAAACTGTAAACAAATCACACCAACTAAATGTTTTCCTTATAAGTGTTGCCTTGGCCAATAAAAACCTTGCGGCAATAAAAACCTTAGCGAAAACACTAAGACAGTTTTGGTTTTTGCTCTGAGACTCTCTAAACATCAGTTGTACTCCTATCCCTGATGATAAGAAATACTGCTAGTCCTTGAACAACATACCTTAATCTTCCATGTTTATTTACCTCTACTTTTTTCAATTTAATATATTTATTTAATATCCCAACCACAGCCCCCTCCTTCTTCTCCTTCTACTCCTCCCCCTCCCCTGGCCCCACCCCTCAATCTACCCCCTTCAGTATTCATTCAGAAAGGGACAAGCCTCCCATGGGCATAAGCAAAACTTGGCATATCAAGCTGCCGTAAGATCAATCACCTCCCCCTGTATTCAGACTGGGCTAGGAAATCAGCATGAGCATTAGGTTCCCAAGGGCCAGGCAAAGCACCAGGGACACCTATTGCCAGGAGTTCCACAAATAGACCCAGCTACGCAACTGTCACACATATGCAGAGGGCCTAGGCTCACTGGTTGTTGGTTCTGACTCTGAGTTCCTATGAGACAGGCTAGTGGCTGTGGGTTTTCCTGTGATGTCCCTGACTCTACTGGTTCCTACTATCCTACTTCCCTCTCTTCAGGAGGACTCCCCAAGCTCAGCCCAACATTTGGACTTGGGTCTCTGACTCAGCCTCCAACAGACACTGGAGGAAGTTTCTCTGATGACAACTGGAGGAGGAGGGGTGGTCTCCAATCCAATTATAGGGGATGGCCAATTCAGGCTATGCATTGACGGCTGCCACGAGTCTTAGCTGGAGTCATCCTTGTAGATTCCATAGTAATTTTCCTTGCATTCGATTTCTGCCTGACCTGGTGAAGCTCTGCTTCCCAGGCATCTCTTACAGTACTCTCTCCCTCCATCTACCCCCAACCTGATCCCTCAAAATCCCACGCCCATCTGCACCCAGTCCACCCAGCAGATCTACTGCATTTACGCTTCCCAGGGAGATCCATGTAGCCCCCTCTTGAGCCCTCCACATTACTCAGTTTTTTTGGGTCTGTGGATTGCAGCATGTTTATCCTCTACTTTACAGCTAATGTCCACTTATGAGTGAGTATATATAATGTCCCTCTCTTAATCTTTCTTCTGAAGAGCTTTTGATGGCTTCCTCAGAAACTGATGATGACTTGCCTCCAGGCAAAAGAAGGCTTTCTCCCTGTCTGCCTGTCAGATTTTTAGAATACAAAGCTCCCTCCTTCCTTAGTGCATTTTTCAGATCACTCCATCCTTTGGCTCTCAGGGATATACTTCTTTCCCATATTTACACTGGACTTTTCCAACAGAGCATTTTTTACATTGGCATTTGCATTGTTGGTTGTGTAGCTATTTATTTAACATCTGGTTCTCTCAGAAAACACAGTTTATGGTAGAATAAAGAAAATTTTATATTATTCATAACTGATACTTTACATCAAGTTGTATGCTTGGCTTAACAAATATTTGTTAACTAAATGAATATTCAAACAAGATACAATCAGGAATTTTTGAATCCTCTCTAAACTTATTGCATTAAAGGGAACAATATTCAAATGCGTGCATAGTTTTCTCAAAAATTTTATTATGTACCTTTATAGTGATATGCCTTTTGCTCAGATGGTTCACATCCCAAATAAGAAAAAGGCAAGAAACAGTACTAAAGAATCACGACACTTTTCTAGGTTTGAACAAGTGGCCTCAGTAGTTCATCCTTTTTCCAACTGTCCAAATCACAACAATTATGACTGTTTGGTTTACTCAGCTGAACTGTGTTCTGTTCCTGGTCTGTGCTGCTGTGTGACTAGTTTAAGCCTCACTATACTGAGGAAGGGCATTCTCCTTCAGTGAGTACCTGAGGCAGCGTTCCGACGGCATTCTCCAGCTGGCTCCTTGCAGTCAGGCTTAGAGGTTTGCAGGTGAATCAGCGAGCATTCCAACTGGATTAAAAAGGATAAGAAGGAAAACTAAAGTGAGCCAAATGCAAAGAGCATTCTAGGAGTTCACGACGCTGATGCTTCAGAACACCAAGAAGAGGTCTAGAGAACTTGAATGCTGACACTTCCCACCCTCTCACCGTGGTCCCTTAGCATCCTCTTGGTGGCTTTCAACTTTCAGGCTTTTTACACTACCAGAGACTCAAGCATAGGAAGAGCGATATGTCTGAGACTCGATCCTAGCTGACTGAAGATTGAAAGGAAAAACACCACAAGGTCACTGGGAACAATGAAGATTTTATGAAATACAACTACAGTGGTCTGAATTATCGATACCTGTCTGTGGAAACTGAGTAAAATCAAATTTAAACCAAGCACCTGTCGAGTAAGTATACACAGAAAGATACTTTTCTACTCAAGGAGCTGGCTTCTGAAAACACACGAAAGAGCAGCACACGGAGAGGATGGACGTGAGGATGGAATGAAAACGGTTCTCACAGCAGCTTCAGGATTAGCATGCGAGAGCAGGCCTAGTTGTCAGGCTTGGAGCTCCCTGGCCCTGCACACTGCTCCTCCATCCTGGCGCCACCCTCACCTTCGTAGCCAGTCATTGAACGCAACTCCAAACAGAAAAATAAATTATTTGAACAGTCTGGGACCTGGTCCATGACTGCATTTTACAATGCTAATTAGAGAGCCTCACTCACATTTTGTAATACACCCAAGTGGCAAAATTAATTATAATCTGAATAAGTTAAATAGGCTTCCTTCTGTCTCAATTTTATTTTGAAAAGCAGCAGTAACAGGGTGAAAAAATGTTTATGAAAGAGATGTATTAAACTGTGCCTATTTCTTCTGGCTTGTATAATAAAATATATGTAAACCGACTAAAACACAGCATTTATTATGTCATAAAGAAACCTGCAATTGGTATGACTTTGAAATGCTTAATGCAATATAGTGTGTGTTTAAGTATTCCATTGTTACTCTGTATGAGTTGTTTCAAACATTTATTTCATACAATTGACCTTTCAGTTCTTTTGTTTCTAATTATTATTAATAGGATAGTCCTTCACTTGTTTCTAGTTAACGTTCTGACAAAAACCAAAGTGAACATCATTCTCACTTGCTCCATCATGGGTGAGCAGCACAGACGGTCAGAATAATTCTAGGCACATTGCTTAATCAGCGGAGAGACTTGCTTAGCAACCTATTATTGCTACAGCTGCCCCTTAGAATGTGGGTTATAGCTCTATGGTGTGATAGCAAGCACAAACATAAATAAACGAGTTTTGAAATGGAAAAGAATATCTACTAGAGGTGGGCAAAGAAATCCTACTCATTTGAAAATTCTATATTTTTCAAAAATACTTTTAGTGATATAGTAAATGAGAAAGTAATTTTAAATCTTAGAATAATTCACCATTAAAGGATATATCTAATTTGATGCATTTTAAACAGTTATGGAAAAAAATCATAAAATCAATTCAGTTCCCTGCTAGAGATGCTTATTGTTTGTAAGTCACCACAACAAACTAGTTCTTCTCCAAAATTATCTAAATATGATCACCTGTATTCTACATAGTTTAATTCAATGAACAAAACATTTAATGTGAGTCAAAATGAGTTAAAGATGTACCACGACAGAAAAGGCTTTCTTACTATTTCTAATTAATATTATTTTTCTATATATTATTTTCAACTTGCTATATATAATATCCTGGTATAAAGTAAGATCTATGGGCGAACACATTTGTTTTATGGACGGTTTCACAGACAGGATGGTGAGCCGGAGGTGACATGTCCTTCCACCGCTTCTTTCTGCTCTTCCCCTGCTTGGAGCCTGGATTCCTTATTAGTCTACGGCTCTTAACTTCCCCATGAGCTCCAGAGACCTTGCTCAGTCTCTTGTTCTCTTCCTCTTCGGAACCCTCTGGATTCAGAGCTGGCCAGCTTGTTGGAACACGGAAGCACAATGATATAAAAACAGGGAGTTCTTGTTCTTCCGGCATCCAGCTCTCTGTGATCCCACCACACACATAGGCACACTTGCTACAACCTTCGGTGTGATGTTCAGTTGGAAGCACAAAAGGAGGCTTCTCTTGTCTGAATTGAGAGCTGTCACTTTGGAGGGCTTTAACTGTGGCCGCCTGCCACTGTGAGGCTCCAGGTATAATGAAAGTGTTCTGACCCTTCCCTAGTCAGGCTTTTCTGAGTTCTTTGTTCAGGTAGGCATATCCTTCACATTTCCTCAAAAGCTTTGTGATCACGCACTGGGCATGTGTTGAGGGGAGAATTCACTGATGTCACAATAATTCAATGGAAAATTATGCGTATGAAAGTTTCTAAGAAAGTGTGTATTAAAATTCTGGTGTTGTTTAATCAACTTCTTAACTCATCTTCACAGAATTTTTAGAGGGATAAAATGAATTTTCCTCCACAGTTTAGTTAATAGACATGAACAAGGCAAGGAAAGATATCAGAATTTTCCCCTGCAAAAATACACCTCTTCAACACATGGATTATATTGAGCTAACAGTTGCTAAGAAGCTGCAGATGCAGGATAAGCTCTAAACACAGGATCTGTGTTTTCCTTTTTCAAAGGAAATTTCCACTCAGAGACTGATTTGTGGTGGGTCTCAGCATCCATGTGCTAAGTTCCTTTATGATGGTACCAATGTGAGCTATGCAGTGATAGTTTCACTGATGATGAGTGTGTTGATGGACTTGTACTTTTGTTCCACAGTCTGCTAATGTAGCTAACATGGTATACTAATCATTTTTGATTCCATCTTAATCCATAATAGCTTGAAAGGAGGAAAAAGGTCTGAGAGGAAGATCACTCGTGATCTTTTAACCATGGCCACCGCCAAACTACTTATAATAATGTCAATGCTAGGAAAATAGTTCTGCTATTTTATTGTTTAAGGAATAATGACAATAAAATATCTATATACATTTTTTAAAAATATTTTTTAATCTGAGGTCACTTAAATCCATGGATGCTGAACTCACACCTAGAGAAGGAACTAAAACACAAGCAGGGAGTGGTGAAATCAGGTCTCAAACCCAGCCGACCACACCACAATAAGTTCACATTTTCCACCATAGCTAACACTAAAAATGGTACAGAGTCCAGGACACAGCAACTCTAAGGTGCTGAAAAGCCTCAAGGCAGAAGAGTTAATAGTTATGACTAGATAGTTTTTATGTCAACTTGGCGTGATTTGAGAAGAACGAACCTCAGTTAAGGAAATGCTCCTAACAGATTGGCCTGTGAAGAATTTTGGGGTTTTTTTTGTTTGCTTGTTTTTTGTTTTTGTTTTTGTTTTTTAATCATGATGTGGGAGGGCCCAGTTCAAAGTGGGTGATGCCATCCTTGGGCAGGCGATCCTGGGTGCTGTAAGAAGGCAGGCTGAGTAAACCATGAGAAGCAAGCCAGTAAGCAGCATTCCTGCATGACCTCTGTATCAGCTCCTGCCTCCAGGTTTCTGCCTGCACTTTCTGCCCTGATGTCCCTGGATGATGGAGTAAACCTTTTCCTCTCTAAGATGACTTGGGTCCTGGTGTTTTATCACAGCAGTAGGAACCCTGACTAAGACACAGGGCAGCATCAGCTCATTACAGACAAAGTTTCCTAACATTTTCACTTCCCAAAGTTAATAAAGGAACATTTCCACCAATACAAGAAAAACAACAAACAAATGTTCTCAGTTCTACCTGAACCCTAAAGGATTGGGACTGTAGCCACCAGCTGTCAGCATCTCCCAAGGAGCACCCTGTTGCAGGCTGAATTATACCCTCACACCAATTCATATGTGGAACTTTTAACCTCTAATACCTCAGTAATAAGATTTTTAAGGAGGTAATTAAAATGAAAGGTCATGAATGGGACCTAATCCAATTGTGTACATACATTAAAAAAAAAGAAAATGAAAAGCTTAAGGCACAATCAATTGTTGTGTAGTAATCTCCTGGGAGATAAAAACTCTGTCTTGGAGGAAAGCTCACTATGATTCAGGATGTTATAAAGGGAGGGGAAACTTCAACCCTGCAGGGAAGCTCTTAACTCAACAAGTAAACAACAGAGTCCTAGAAGTTCCTGAAACTGAGTAGGTTTCAGCAAGCTCTTCCCTAGCCGCACTGATAAAGCAGAGAGGACTTCTGAAACACATTCACACCAGCCAAGCTGCCTGAAAGAAGCTCAGACATACTGAACCACCTAGAAAAGACGCTCCAACAGACTGAGCTTCCTGCCACTTGTGTAGTGTGCTCAGGCTTCAAACTTTCATGAATCATCAATGCTGAGATGGGCTTTTGGTGATATTGGTGACTTTGCTCCTGTAAGTAACCAACTCCAGTAAAAACTCATTGGTTTATGCATATGGACTTCAGTGGCATCATTACTTTTTGGTTTGTCATCGGGTTCCTTGCTGGGGTGAGTACATAGTTGTTCACATCTCCCCAAGAATAGTGTCACACATTACCAAGTAAGAAGAAAGTCTATGTAAAGACAGAGATACAGCAGTATGTAAGTTTAGGAGAGGGCCCTCAGAAGAAACTAACCTTGCTGACATGTTATCAAATTTCTAACAGTCAAAAGATGTGAGAAAATAATTCTGCTGTTTAAGCCTCATGATATTTCCTATGTCATTCCCTGTAAACTAATGGATTTCCCCCACTCCCAGATCAGGGTACAGTTCTCATAACATGGGTCCTCCACCCAGTCTGCCATCTTGCCATCACTCTGCTCTGTGACTGAAATTAGCCTGACCTCAAACCATTTCTGCCAAGTCCCCTCAGTTGGCTTCAAATTACCATGGCTCAGAGGCAATATCAAACCAAATGACTGCATTGTCCTCAGGTCTATGACAGTCTGTGCTAGGCTCAGATGAAGTTCAGTCATAGGTGACTAAGAAACTTCTGACCCAGATATCTCCTGAGATAGATGCCTCTTCACTATTGACCCACTGGGACATCTGGATCCTACTTCTACTTTTCTAATAAGTGCTCATTTTTCTTTGAGAAGTTAAAACATGCCACTGCCCACAGAACTTCCCCCCACGAAGTTTCTTAAATCTTTATGCACAGCATAATTTGCTTGCTCCATGAGAGTCTACTCCTTTGCAGGTTATATAATAATCATAGGGAACCAAACAAAGAGAATCTAGTGTCTATCATGTCAATTCCCTACCCTACCATGTGGCTACATCACAGGCTACCTCTTAACACTCCGTCTTGGAGGCTGAGCTGTGTACCTGCTTCACTTCTTAATAGTGTAAAACGGTGTTTGTTTTGGTTTTTCTTTTCTCTAATGAGGGCTTCTACCAAGCTTCTTCCTATCATGAAATACCCTTTCATCCAAGAACAAGTATATGAACCTGCTGTAAGATTCTGTCCTTTGTACATGACATGGCGAATGTTACCTCAAAGTCAGAGAAGTGTAATTCTCTGCACTCACAAGATGTGACTTAACAACATTCCCCTGTAGAAGTGTGTAGGGGTTATCAGATCCTCACCTGACATTAAAGACACACCCACCCCTG
>LOEQ01003943.1:42609-71257 GCA_001685075.1 Bramus lutescens
GTTTCCTGTCTGCTTCATGTATGAAAGAATGTGTGAATGGTGTGGCCACTCGGATGTGATTCTGACTGTTTTAAACCTATGTTTTACGCATCCTGTATGTCTGTGTTGTTAATTGGATCTGTTGAAAATTTGCATGAAAAACACATGGTTTCTCAGTGCCTTGCAACACGTGGGCAGGCACCATCATAGCTAAGGTCACATCAGGTGACCTAACTGCCACCTTTGCTAAATGCAACCACGTGACTGCTTCCTACTAGCTCTACCGGCCTGCAGGGACCCCATCCACCTGCCCACTCCACCTGCAGCTGATCTGTTCACTTCCACCAGCTAGGAATCTGGGAGATTGATTTTCTACTCTCTCTCTCTCTCTCTCTCTCTCTCTCTCTCTCTCTCTCTCCTATATTGTGAATGTAAGCTAGCTTTAACTCTGTATATGTGTATGAGTATGCAACCTAAACTCAACTGTGTATATATAAACATGTACTTACTGTTAAAAATGTATTTTAAGCAATCCTAATCATCTCTGTTCATTAAACCTCCTTCTAGACTAAGGAAAAAAGCAAGTTTCAAATATTTTAAATTGGTATTTACTTTTAAAAGGTGATAAAAAATATGGTTAGATCTGTTACAACGTATTGAAACTGTGATTCAACCTTGCTTTAAAATATATTCTATATAATGATAAAAGCTAACATTCTCAGACATAAACCTAACCTGTTAAGCTAATCCAGTTCCAGTCAAACTGGAAGACTCGGGCTAAAACATTCCTCTATAAGCTTTCCACTTGGATGCAGCTCTCCAGGCAGATCCTTTACTGTAGTTACAACTCATATATACCCAACGCAAAGCCCTCAAATGCTCAAGGATCTAGAGAATATGACATTTAAATATTTAATTAATAAAGCTTTGTGTAACAGAGAGACAGATTGGCTTCTGGCAGCAACCCCTATTTTCTCCAAATAAGACAGATGGGCACAGAAGAACTTCCATCCGTAACTCACCTCATTAAGTGAAAGGCCACTGAGCAACACTGCCTTTCTTCTAAACTGCTGTAAAGATCTCTCCGGACCATGAATGAAGGGAAACTGGAATTGACTGCCTCCAGTTGCCTAGGGCAAGAGTAAGCTTATCCTTCCACAAACTCCTAATCCACAGGATCTTCTAAAGCTTGCCAGGCCCTGTGCTGCCAGTTAAAAAACAGATGTTGCCCTAAGACCTGCCCTCAACGACCAGGGAGGACCCGGAGTGGCTCTCTCGGTAGCCAATCAAGTAAGTCTCTGTCATTTTTAAATCAATAAGTCAGATAAAATTTCTCCTTCCCAAGATCTTTAATGCAGTTTGACGACTGATAGGGTTGCCAGCTTAATAGCAGGAACCAAGGCTAAGTCTAGACACAACTTACCTCGTTACCAGGCTCCAATAAGAAATAAAGTCACAGAACGGATTTCTCCTAATGTTAAGGTGATGTCATAATGATGGAAAAGGAACAAGTGCTTTAAGGGTCACTTATGTAAAACCGCAGAGCTTAAGATGTGAGGATCTAAGCCTGCTTTAGGGTCTAAGAAGATGTTTTGAGGTGTGCAAGTTATTAAGGTGTGTACATTCACGCTATAAAGGTCTGGGGATAAAAAGCTTAAGTGATGACGAAGGCAAGTGATTTGAAATGTTTGAAAGAATAAAATATGTTTCAGATTTCTCTCTTTCATTTTGCTACTGTTATAGTAGGACTCCCAGGATCCATAGTCTTAACATTAATCAATAAAATTCTGATAAGCTATGAATCTACCTCTGACAGAGTACTATCACTACCATAATTTCAAAATAAAGAGGTTAAATTCTCTTTCGTTTTCTAACTATAGACCTCAAAGATACTTTTCATTGTGCAGAAAACATTTGTCACCATCATTTCTGACATGAGTATACTGCCATTCCTAAAAAATAAATTTTGGTACAGATTATAGACAGTGGAAATGCTAACGTAAGTTTTCACAAACTCAAGAATATTTGTGAGTTCCAGGGAGTCAAATTTGAGGATTCATCTCGGACAGGTCAGATGTACCCCTCTGTCAATTACCAGGCCTTAAGACCTTAGACCCACCTTTCTGTGGTCCTAACACACTCCCCATCAATCACCAAGACCTAAAGAAAAAAAAAGATTTTCTAAACTTAACCTTGGTCCTCTGCTCTGTCCGTACCTTGCCACGTCCTGGAGACATGGGAGAGTACCACAGAGCCTGGACAGCAGTGAAACAACCAGCTATACCAGGACATGGCAGTACCCAGCTTTATTAAACTCCCCCAAAGGTGATCAATGTCCCTCAGGTCAGCAGGAAGCAGTTTCGAGAAGTCGACACCCTCATTCCCTTAACCTGCCATACCTAAGACTTCACCTTTTTAATGAAATAAGAAGGGAGGGAGGGTTGTTAGTATCCAGGTACACCTGGGCTCTGCCCTTTGGGAATCTGACACAGTGTGTCACCCCTATGCACATGTCAAGCAGTTCCTAACCTGTAAGCAGGTGTGAAAGTTCCCTTTAAGAAGACAAGTCCTGTCTATCTATGCTCTCTCTTCCCATTGTTCTTCTGAAGAGGCAGGCAGAATCTCTGCATTTCTCCCTCTCCTTCCCCCTTCCCTCCCTCTCTCTATTTCTCTCTCTCTCTCTCTCTCTCTGAAACTTCATTAATTCTTAGATATTTATTAGATTCATATGACAGGAAAGCTGTTCTGAACACACAGGGATGAGGGGATGGGTTAAGGGTGTGGTGGGACCTGAGAAAGATAGAGAGACAGAAAGAAAAACGAAGAGAGAAGGAGAGAGAGACACAGAGACAAGAGAGTGACAGAAACAGAGATGGAGAGAGAGATAGAGACACACACACACAGAGAAGGGAATGATAGAGATACAGAGAGAGACACAGAGAGAAAACACAATAGAACTAACAAAGCACAGAAACAGGAAAAAATTTGAAACTATAAAGAGAACTAAATATTTATTTCTAGGCTGGGAGAACTTTTTGTTTAATCCTCTGTGGTTCAAAATAAAGAAATAACCAATATATAGTTTTATACACAAATCAATTTAAAAAAAAACAATAAGGTCGTTTCAAAGTACTTCCAAAGTACTTGCAATTATCTCTTAAAGCATTGTCTTCCAGGAAATTACTAAGGATGTTTTCTATGCAACCAAGGGGATATTCAGAAGACATAAGACATGATTTAGGAAACCTGAAATTGAACAGGAGAAGTAACAGTGGAATCTCTAGGAGTCTTGAATGTCCCACAGCACATCTAGGAAGAAAACCACACTAGAGCACTTCAGGGATACCTGGGGGACTCCCTCCAGAAGTAACTGGAAAAATTAATCAGAAAACTGAAAATCCTGCAGAAAAGTATTCATGAGAGACTACAGACAGCCTTTAGAACAGTGAAGCCTTAGATAGCTAAACAAGGGCTGAGAGAAGTGTAGAAAAACTGACAGAGACATCATAATAGTGTATATAAGTCTAGGGAAGAGAGATGGGAGGTGTGCAAAGGTGTAACAGATTTATCCACCTATATTTTTTATTCCATCATAGAAAAATCTATAGACCCAACTCAAGGAAATTAAAGAACATGTAATTGGTCCCATAGGCATGTTACTGGGAAACAGCATTGTGAACATACAAAGGACAGCAAAATGAGTTATATATAGCTGCTACTTCTTATACTTTTTAACTTTTCTACATAAAGAGAATTATCTGATCATGAAATTTTGAAAATATAATTCTGTCAAAGATGAAACTAAATTTAGAACTATATTACAATTCTCAGACTATATAATTTAATTAGCTGAATTATAATTAATGCAATTCAGAAGACTTACAACTAAATGAGATAACCCAAAGAGCACATCATTTCTCGAAAACATATTGAATATCATCTTGATGATAACGAGATTATAGCACTGATGATGAACCAGAAGGTATCATTTCCTTTTGGTTGGATAGAGCTCCACACTTTTACATCAGTCTCTGTTTCCTTCCTGTCTTGCATAGCTAGATATTGCCTTGCACAACAGTTAAAGTTTGGGAGGATGATGGTAGAGAAATCGGTCACAATATCTCTCACACTTCTTTGGCACCTACTCAAAGAGACCGTGAGGTTGGCACAAAGCAACATAACACATTTTCTTCCTGCTACTGTCCCCAGACAATGCTAAATTAGTCACTGATATTAGTAAAACCTTAGCCCAAGTTCATGTGCATGAGGCCACTGGTGATATGTCATGTGTGTAAGGCCACTTACAAGGTGACATGTCATGCAGACCTATGCTGTTTTGTCTGCTTGAATCCAGCATGGCTTCTCTATTTGTTATAGACTTCAGAAATTTCCTTTACACACAAGCAGAACCTATCTACATCTGACTGTACCCTTTTCTATTATTAATAAAAGTTATAAAACAAGTTTTAACTTTAAATTATAATGCTGAACATTTAAGCATATACTAGATGACAGTAATTGTTTTTCATTTTAAATTTTTTATTGAAAATAATTATTTTTAAAGAGTATATTCTGATCACGGTTTTCCTTCTCCTGACTCCTCCAAGATCCTTCCCCATGCACCCAACTTCATGCCTTCTCTCTCTCTCTCTCTCTCTCTCTCTCTCTCTCTTTAGAAAACAAACAGACAAAGAAACCAGAGTATTAAAAAAACAAAAACACAAGACTATGGAATAGAAAACCACAACATATAAGCAAAAGACCAGTAAGATTAAAAAAAAACTGCCCAAACAAAGGGATATGAGATAAAAAGTCTACAAAAACACCATTGAGCTCATTTTGTGTTTGGTCCTCTATGGCTGAGCATGACGCATACCTACCCTTGAGTGTGGTTTGCAAACCCAGTAAGACTATTGGAGAAAATTAATTTTTCCTTTATAAGGAAATGTCAATTGGAGATAGCTTCTTCATTAGGGGTGGGGACTCATGTCCACTCCCATTCTCCCCTCTCAGCACTGGGACACAGAATGGCTTGAACCTGTGCAGGCGCTGTGCATGCTGTCATAGTCTCTGTGAGTTCCTATATTGGTCACAGAAATTTTAAACTATTTATTAGGTGGGAAGTGCATTTTTGCTATAAAGCTACATTTTAGACTCAAGGACAGCTACCTTCAAAAGTCTACACAATATAATTTCCCTGTTGTCACCTCATGGACATAGGTTATTGTTATAGAATCCCAAGGGAAGTGTGAGAAGTATGTGAAATGGTCTTGTCGCCCACTTAATTAGCTTTATCAGTCACTATGACATTGGATTGCTGACCACTTTCTCTGATTGATGCTTCAGTCCTGACTAGCCTGAGCTGTCACCTGCTTGAGAAAGCCGATGGAGGCATAGTGCAGGAAGCCTCAGAATCCTCTAGGCTCATGTAGGTTTTCAGCTTGAGTGGCAAACTGGAATATTTTATCTTCTATCCTACCTGGCCAGAGTTAAGAAACTTATGCAAAAATCTTTTAGTACTAAACATTGTACTTTACACGTAGAGCTTCTAAAATTGTGAATAAGGACTGACTCAGAAGTCTAGATTTAGTGCTCTATCCTTTACCTATGATTTTGACTAGGACACTGCCATACTCAATTGCATATTGGGTACTTTTCTCATGGCTTCCACAAGCTACCTGACTGAAGCAACTTAAGGCAGGAAGGACTCATTCTGAGTTACAGTTCAAGGGTACAATCCTTCATGGTGGGAGAATCAAGGAGGCTGAAGCTTGGTGCAGGCTGTTACATTGTATCCATAGTCAAGAAGCAGAAAGAGAAGAATGCTTCCACTCAGTTTGTTTTCTCAGTATTGTACCACAGACTATGGAATGATGTTGCCCAAGTCTATGGGGGCAGTTCCTCCCTCAATTAACCCAATCTACGAAGCCCCTCACAGATACATGGCTTGTCTCCAAAGCAAGATTAGATCCTGTCAAATTGGTGGTTAATATTAATCATCCATCACAATCGTGTCTAACTGCTTTCATACTGCAACAAGCTAAACAGTGGTGGAAGACCCTCCCACTTACAAAGCTTAAGATACAATTTGATCCTTTACTGCAAAAGTTGTAAAACCTTAATCTAAGTCACACAGACACCCTTCCTGTTTTCCTTGATATAACTGTGCATCTTGGGATGTTCCTAACATCCTGGCTGTGGTGGATTGAAAGAAAATGTTCCCCATAGGGAGTGGCACTATTGGGAGGTGTGAGTAGAGGTGTCCTTGTTGGAGGAGTGTGTCACTGTGGTGGTGACCAGTGTGAAAGAGAGTTCACTTCCTGTTGTCTGCAGATCAAAAGGAACTCTCAGTTCCTACTCCAGCACCATGTCCCATCATGATGATAATAGACTAAACCTCTGAAATTGTGAGCCACTCAATTAAATGTTTTCCTTTATAAGAGCTCTCATGGTCATGGTCATGGTGTCTCTTTACAGCAATAGAAACCCTAACTAACACAAATGGTTGCAGTGAAGATGACACTATTAATCTGTATTAAAGCTATCTAATCACTTATGCTAGCTTATGCTTTGCGTCACAAACATGCAAATTCTCTCAGACAAAATACTTGCTTTTCTGTGAAAACAGACATGACTGGTTGCATAGCAGATTGTAAGTAGCCACACATCAACCACACATTCACCCATGAACTCCCTAACTCATTCACTCATGCAGCATTTAAATTGTGCTATATGCCATGAACGCACATAAAGGAGTATGATTTCAAAGATCTTGCAGAGAAAGTGCCTGGCCTTTTATTTTATACTATTAACATGACAACTGATAAAGGTGTCATTCAAACTTTAATCTTCCTCTTAATAAAAAGATGTAAGGTAGAAGAAAGGGCGTGGGCATGAGGTAGAATTCCTTTAACTGGAATGTGTTAAGTGACATAGTAGCTGAATTACAGGGGCAGGACTACAAGTCCCTTAGTCCTGTGCTACAATGAGTTTGCTTCCTAGAAGGCTCGCCATAAATTTGATGTGTGTAAATTGTTCCTATTTGTGCAATTCACAGAACTTTTCCCGCAAATGCAGAAATCCCAGATACCTTCCAATGCATATTTCTCTCTCCAAGAAAAGGTACCCTAAAAGCTTTATAAAATATCTGAATAATTCTAACAATCTCAAGACAGAAATGCTGCTTCATTTTTATTACTTTAAAGTAATACCACCTTAAAGCCTTGACCTGAGGCCCAGCCCTTGACACCTGCAGGAGCCCCTCATCCAAAAAGAGTACTATAAAAGGGTATTGGGAGAAAGCCTCTGAGGAAACTTTCCTATACTGTAGAGGTGTATGTGGCTGGTACTATGATTTTTATTCTTTCAATATAAATTCTGACTTCTGAAAAAAAAACAAAATCCAAAAATAAGCCCCCTTTAGACTTATTTTTGACAAAAAGTATCTGCAGGTGGGTCCTCAGTTTCCAGGCAATATCACACTGCTTTTCTTCTTATAAAAGAAGCAAGCAGCAACAGGGGATACTTTGAATGTAATGAGCACCTGAAGCATTGAAATCAAAATTTCATTTGCCAAAAGGAATACAATATTGATTTGAGCAACATAGTGGTCTGAATAGGAGAGACCCCCTCCGGCTCATATGTTTGAATGTTTGCTGTCTAGTTCATAGAAATGTTTAGAGAGGATTGGAGTGTTTGGCCTTGATAGAGGAGGTGTATCATTGTGGGTGAGCACTGATGTCTCTAAAGCCCACAACAGCCCTAGTCTCTAACTCTGCTTCCACCCCACCATGCTTCCTGCTGTAGATCAGATGTGAGCTCTCAGGTACTGCTCCAGCATCATGGCCACCTACCTGCTGCCATGTTTCCTGCCATGGTGATGATAAACTCCTCCTCTGAACTGTAAGCAAGCCCTAATAAAACGTTTTCTTATAAATTGCCTTGATATCTCTTTACAGCAATAGAAAAAAATCATTAAAACACCAGGGACACACTGAGTTTCTTCCCCTCAGTTACAGCACAGTACATTTGAGAAATATTCAAATTTAGGGGAAAATAAAAAGAATAAAGCTGTACTTTCTGAATCACAACAGCTATTGCAGCAGGATTTTTAATTCTTTTTTTTTTCTTTCCCTACATCTAGGATTCAACCTAGTGTCTAAGGGAAGTTAGTCATGCACTCTGCAACTAAACTTAGCCTGAGTTCTGTTTTAACTTTTTATTTTCAGGCATGGTATCATTAAGGTATCCAGCCTGGCTTTGAACCTGAGACTCTTCCTGCTTCAGAAGCTTAGATTACAATGCAAAAATCATTAGTTTCAGGAGAAAACTTTTAAGATAACTGTCTCACAAAATTAAGTAAAAGATGTCATTAACAATTTATATAACCCTGCTATGATTCAGTCAAGTAGAAAACATTATTTTTTAAAAAAGTAAAATTACCAAATAGTAATTGAGTCAACATTTTGTGGAAAGATGGAGGAAGCAATATAAGCGGACCTCAAATCTGAGTCACCTAGTAATGACAATAATAGACAGCTGTAAAGAATAGTGGAGAGAATGACAGGGGAAGACTAATTACCTAGACCTAGTAATGGAGATGGGACTCTGGTGAAGGGAACTGCACAAGATTTTAGGAATATTCATCTATTTGAAAATATCTGCCGGCTCCTAATAGGTATTACTCCACCTAGGACATGCAGTTTAAAACACAGCGGACACTGTCTCTGTTCTCAAAGAACTTACACTCTAGGAGGGAGAAACAGCATAAAGACGAAGGGTAAAGCAATGGATAGCAGAGGGCGCCTGCAGAGAACCAGAAAAGCATAGTAAGATGTGAGCATCGCAGTGGATACTCAGGTTCACTAGTCAGGGAGGGTTCCGAAGAAACCAAGTTCTAAAGTATCAACTATGCAAACTCAAAATACCAAAGAATAGTCCCCAAGTGAGAGATGAGAAAGTTTTCCACATTATATCTTTTGCTGAGAAATGTTTTCAATTGCATGACTCTGGGGCATGAGTCAGAAGAGGAGGAGGAACAGAGTCTGTTTTTGTGGATCAGTCAACAGGCGAGGGTGAGTTTGGTGTGTGGGAGGATGAATCTCAGGAGTGTGCGGGTGTCTGAGGGGATAAAAGGCTGTCAAATCCATGTTTGCTGTTTCACAATGGCTGAAGTAGCGTTCTTCCCGCATCAGCCCCAACTTTCTCAGTGCACAAGTTTATAACCAAGATATTTTTGCGCTTTGTTATAGTCGGTACATAAAACTGATGAACATCATTAGTAAACAAATCCATCACGTTTTTACAGAAATAAAAACCACTCAAAGGACATGTGTGTAACCATGGCTTTGGTAAGTGTGTACTCCAGAAAAGCAGAGTGACCCACATGAGTGCACATCTACACACAACAAATTCCCCATCAGTGCTGTGCAAGGAAGTAAACATTTGCTCTGACGCTGACCCACTGGCCAAGAACTGCATCCATAGGGCTTGATTCTCTCTACAGGTCTGTGCTGTCTGGAAGAGCCTGCACCACAGACTTGGCAGGCATGTCTGAATCCTGCAGAACTTGATAGGATTCCTGCCAAAACCTGAAGTTTGATGGTTTTCCAGGTCTTTGGGATTGTAAGTTATATAACATTATGGTGATCAATGAAATATCAGAACTGACTCGGCTTTGCATGATCCACAGCCAGCCTGAAGGGCTGGCAAATCCAGATACTGGGATAAAGCAGCAATATTTTAAAAATCAACAGATAAAACTAAAGTCATGGAAGCTGCATCAAATCTCCAAAAGAAACTGTTTCCCAAGTTAAAATAAAAATATATCGAGTTGATGTTGATGAGAGACGCCAACAGTTTTAGTCTGCAAGAACTACTCAATAAAGGGCAGAAGCCACACCCGTCAATCATCTATAGTAATAAGAGGTATCACATTATCGGTATATCTAAGAATTTAGGACAAAGGACAATTATTCTTCCTATGAAAAAAAAGTCCTGTCAGCCATTAAACAATTTTCTTTCTGCCACAATTTGATTTTTCTCATGAAGACTAAGTTCAGAGGACTATGCTAAAGAACACAGCCCTGGAATATCTTCTCCTGTGTGTCAAGGTGTATTATAGATCCTGTCACCTAGCAGATCTGGGAGGCAATAGAAAATCAATGACAAACCTAACACAATCCTTAAAACTGTAAGTCATATAACTTCTCCAGATCATTTTGCCCTTATGAGCCAACATTGCTCCTTCAGAGTAAAACAATATTTCCCCAATACTTCTATTGAAACTAAATTAAACAGTAAATTTGCAGGCGCATTCTAAAGCATAAGGCATAATGTAAGTATAGAGCATCATCAGCCATTTTAGCACTGTGCTAAATAGAGGCCCAGTTACAAAGCATCGTCACCCAGATCTTTTCCTAACCTGGCAACTGTAAGACAATTAACGTCTTCCCTCTAAGTGGTATCCCTGAAGATCTTACAACATGAGTCTATTTGTAAAGAAGTTTTAAAACGTTTAAATTTTCTGGATGGTGATGGTACACACCTTTAATCCCACCTCTCAGGAGGCAGAAGCAGGGGGATTTCTGTAAACTCAAGGCCAGCCTGGTCTACAGAGTGAGTTCCAGGACAGCCAGGGCTACACTGAGAAACCCTGCCTCAGAAAAAAAAATGTTAAAAAGAAGTTCATCACTGTTTTGTCCAAATTACATGAATAAAATAAAAATCATTTCATGATTGTCAAGGCAAGTTTAGAAAATGTCTTTTTTTCTGATACCTTGAATTCATGCATGCCTCACAGGTAACATTTTCAATTATTTAAGTGCTGGTTAACATCACTGCTGTTGGCATGGCCAGTAATCACTGTCTTAATAATCACAGGGATCTGATTCCAGCTGCTCCCACCTTTGATATAACCGTGAGCAACAGCCTAGAGGAAAAGAGCTGACAGAGAAGGAATACAGCTGGAGGTCAAGTTAATGCTGGTGGTGTGCAACCTTGCAATGAGCTGCTTAGTCTGAGACACATCCTGGAAAATAAGACCACAGGCTGAGAAAGAATCAAAGTCCTCAGAGTTTGGTACAAAATAAAGTACTCCCTGAGCATAAGAATGGCCTTTGAGTCTAGATTTGAAGAAGCGGGTTAAATAAATCCTATCTCAATAACATTCTTTGATGTTAAATGTAAAAAGTCATCAGCATTCATATTCCTATTGATATGACATTTACCTTGCCTAGATAGCTGGATATGGCCAAAGAAAAAGAGAGGAAGCACAAAGTACCTAACTGTCAAAAGAAAGAATGTGGACTTATGAAACATGTTTGTGTGAAGCACAGTAGTGGCCATAAAGCCAAAGAGGAGCAAGCAAAGAGAAGCCATGCTTCAGGAGATCTGTGTTCTTGGTCCCAGTGCTACAACTCACTTCCTGGAGGAGCCAGTTTGTGGCTTGGGTTTCTGTGACTCCTGAGAAAAGAGAAAAGATGCAACTCCATCAGTCTGGGGTGGGCCTCCTTATGTTTATAGATCAAGTAAAATTATACTAGAAGCCAACAAGCACGAGGAAACAAATGTAAGCCCCTGTGTGCTCACGAGAATTCCTTGGCAGAATAGCAAAAGCTTCTCATTTGAAGCAAAAAAAAATTAATATTACCTATGTAAATGACGCCAAAAGACTCAACCTTTTAAGAGTCAATTCTAGAATACAGACAATGAATTTACCAGAAGCCAAGTCCATTCTAAGTAAATAACACAATGGCCCAAATATACAATCATCTACTCCAAAATAAGCAATGAGTAGATAGATGGGGGGGGGAATTGGGGGATGTAAGCATATGTCTATATGCGGGTATATAAATATGTATAGTTATATGTATGTGTGTATATATGTATGGATGTGTGCACATTCACACACAGAGAAAACATGGATTGCTGATCCGTTTGTTCTCTCATTTCATTATCTTCCATTTTTGCCTACAATCCCTCCTCTAAATCTCTTGTGCTGACAGCCAAGCACCAGGCCAAGCTCCCAGAATCCAGTCAAAGAGAGAGGGAGGAGGGTTTCTATGAGCTTTACTTACAAATGCTCATTGTGTAGTGAGCTGTCGGTCAGGGTCAAGGCCTCTGGCTTTGGTACACCATCAGTACTGGACCATCACTGACACTCCTCTCTGATAGCCCGCTGCTGTTGACCTGAGTCACGGAGAGCCTGTGGCTGTGGTTTGGCTGACCAGTCCCTTCACACACTCCAGCAGATCATAGTTGGGGAGGCTTCCTCCAAGTCCTGAATGTGTGCCTGGATGGCACTGACTTGGTCAATCCAGGCCACTCAGACCACTCTTCTCAGGTGATGGGCAGAGCCAGATCTTCCAGGTCTATGATGAGGGGTTGGGCAAGCTTTCCCTTATGCTGGGGGCTAGCCCTCCTATTAGGGGGTGAGGCCAGCTTTCCAGGACTGGGATCATCAGGGTCCATTACCCCAGGACCTAAGAGGTTCAGGGTCAGTTCTCCTGTTGGAGGGGAGGGGGAAGTCATGCTTGGTCGGTGAGGGGTGTGACCAACTTAGAAGTTCCCTGCACTTTAACACATGGATCAACACATGCCTTGCGAGGGCCTCTGTGGTAACAGACATTCACACCGGCCCCATCTGCTTCAGGCCCATGGACCGAAATGTGGTCATTGGCAGCAGGTTGGGACCCATTGTCACCATAGGCCTGGTTAGTAATGCAGACCTCTCAGATCTGGATGGACCTAGCAGCAGACTGGTCCAAAGATGACACCATCCACAATGGACTGGGCCCTCTCCCGTGAACTGATAACTAAGAAAATGTCTTACAGGCCAGCCCACAGCCTCATCTTATAGAGGCATTTTCTCAGTTGATGTTCCCACTTCTCTAATGACTCCATCTTGTGTCAGGTTGACATAAAACCAGCCAATGCAAGGTCTTCTCGCTGTGGGGGCAGGTTAGCAGATGGCAGATTAGAGAAAAGCAGCATCTATGTGACAACAGTTGAGGTTAGCTACGTCATCAGGGAACTGAGCAAATGTCCCCAAAGGGAAGTCTCTGCTATAAAGAGGAGTTTTCATAGATTATAAAAATGTGGCTACCATATCCAAGCTTTTCCTGAATTGTCTTAAGACAATCACCTTATATCAAACCTTTTGTGCTTAATACAATCTATCTCTCTTATTTGACATATATATATATACATATNGGGACACTTGAGAGAATAAGATGCAGTATGCCTATTTTTTTAATGAATGTAAATTTTTTTTGCATAATTCCTTATTGATTATTTGGAAATTTCACATCATACACCCAATCCTGCTCATCTCCCAGTCATTCCTTATCTGGACCTGCACCCATGCAGCATGCCCTCCCAAATTTAATTAAAAACAAAATTAAAAAAAGAACACTTTGCTCCTGCACATTCCCAACACCTCTTCATTCATCCTCATGACATCATGAGCTGAGGTGTGTCACGCAGTCCATCCTTTTCCCCAATCAGCCCCACCCACCCACAAAATGGACATTGCAATGAGTCACTGCTCTAGTTCAAGGCCTCTGGGACACCACTATCAATGAACCCTCACCAAAACTCCTCTCAGATATCCTGCTGTTGCCCCAGCTGATGGGGATCCTGCAATGATCATTCCACAGGACCAGTTCTTTCACACACTCCAGCAGGTCAGATGGGGAAGATGTTAGGGTGGGCCAACCCAAGGTCCAAGATGTGGGCCTGGGTGGTAACTGAGCTGGTCAGCCTGAGAAACTGGGACTGCCTCTCAGGCAAGGGACAGAGCTAGCTCTCCTAGGCCCATGCCATCAGGGCCAATATTCGCACACCTGTGGTGAAGGGTAGGGCCAGCTCTCCTGCTGCAGTGTCTAGCAAGAGGTAGGGCCAGCTATCCCAAGTCAAGTCAGGGGCAGGGCAGGGTGGCTCATCCCAGCCCTTGGATTTCAACACAAATGGTTTTTATTACTCTCTGTGGTATCACTATGTGTGGACATCATCACAGACCTCAGCTGCAGCAGGAACATAGACCCAGACATGCCCTTGGTAGCAGCTCTGACACAGATGTTACCATGGTCCAGGTGGCACTCAGCTCAGTACAGCCCACATGGCAGCAAAGCTGTCAGGCAGCAACTTGATTTCAAGTGGCTGTCCAGACTCTGGGCATCTGTTGTAAGAAGGCCGCTAGTTTATTTATGATACTGCTTGACCAATAGCTTAAGCATATTTCTGGATAACTCATATCGTAAACTAACCCATCACTATTAATCTGTATATCACCATGTGGCTTTGGCTTACCAGGTAAAGTTCTGGCGTCTGTGTCCAGTGGGGCTACATGGCTTCTCTCTGACTCTGCCTCCTTTCCCCCAGCATTCACTTTAGTTTTCTCTACCTACCTAAGTTCTGCCCTGTCAACAGGCCAAGGCAGTTTCTTTATTCACCAATGATATTCGCAGTATACAGAGGGGAATCCCACATCAGGCATCCACTCAACCCCTGGTGACAACAGGAGCCATGGACATGATGATCCAAACTAAGGCTGATTCTGGTCCATGGTCCCAGACATGACCACAGAAGCAGCTCTAGCCCAGACAATAGTGTGGTCCTGTGTGGCATTGCAGGCCACCCAGATCAGCAAGACCCAAGTAGTGGTATGACCCTCAGACACAAACATCACAATGGGTTGTAGCCCAGACCCCACACATCCATGTGGCCTTGGACACAATGGGCCATGGACATCAACACAGAACTCGGCTATAGTAGGACAATAACAGAAGTATGGCTAATTCTTAATAATGATACCAAAATACTTTAAAAAGAATTATACTTTTTGTAGCCCAGGTTAGCCACAAATATAATAAATACCCAAGGCTACCTTTGAATTCTTGATCTCCTTCCTCTACCTCCTGAGTTATGGGATCACAGGCATTAATATTAAGTCTGGCTAAGAATCTTGATGTTTCTTAAATGAAATATCAAAATCTATGTTTTACCACTTCCTAAATATAAGACTTACAAGATGGTATTTCTTAAAGTTAATATTTAATATCAGCATTTGCTAAAATTGAAAAATAAGGAAGCATATCTTTGTCATCATCCCTCTTTTCCCCTCAAAGCAGGTCTGGTTGACTTGACCTTACACTTTAATTTGTTATTGGAACACATGAACCACAGAAGCTGTAGCACTAACAGCATTTCCAGAGATATTTATTGTTTGAAATATCTTGTCAGGCAGTGGTGGTGCACACCTTTAATCCCCACACTCAGGAGGCAGAAGCAAGTGGATCTCTGTGAGTTCGAGGCCAGCCTGGTCTACTTAGTGAGTTCCAGGACAGGTTCGAAAGCTACAGAGAAATCCTGTCTCAAAAACAAAACAAAACAAAACAAACATACAAAAAAAACATTAAAAAAGAAAGAAAAGAAAGAATATACCTTGTAAGGAAAGCCTTGAAAAAGACTCGAAATTTTGCTTCCTAAAGAACAAAGAAAGGAAGGACATGGGGGAAGGACTAATGCTCTATCAGTGGCTCTCCAAGGTAGATCCTAAGGTGTTAATTACCTCACGCTTCCAGGCGACTTCTTGCCCTGAAGTCACTCCATTTTGATAGTAGCTTTCTATTTTTCAATTGTGAATTTCACACCTCCTATTAAGCTCTCCCTTCTTGGCGCTTCAGCAATCTGCCCGTCCCTATGACGATGCTTACACTGGCCTAGATGATGGCTGCAGACATTCTCCTGTGATAGCCTCATCTCCGCTGTTCTGAGTCTACACCAGATGAGAAGCACCTCTTACCTGACTTCATGAGGCACATCCATAAAATCTCGAGAGCGAGTGAGCAAGAGGAGGCTATTCACAGACCATGTGCCGCAAAGCCCAACAGGCAAGAGACAGCTCATCTCCCTATTTCCTGCAATTCAGCTCAATTGCAGCTCCACTAGCCAGGAAGTCTGCCTTCTGAAGATTGCTGAAGTAGGGTAACCGCAGGCTTTGGGACTTAGGTGGTGTTATAGGAAGGGGAACTGAGCCTCAGGTTGCCTCTGACCCCTCACCCATGCATACCTTGTGGTGCCTGACATTGAACACAAGCCTCCTCCAGCCTCCAGCTGATGAAGTCCTGGTGACATCCTATGGCACTATCCACTGTCTTTGACATGATTTAATGCCTGGGCTCAGCATTCAAGCCTCTTTGTTTTCTGCCTCCTTCTCTGGGTATTTATTTGCTCAGATGTTTTGTTCATTCGTCACTACCTAAGTCTCTACAGCTCTCTGAGATTCAATTTCACTGCACCTTTTGTCCCTAGGCAATTTCAATCCCATTCAAAAACTCTCACAGGCTCACAGTCTATGCACTACAAGCACACACTCTCTCTTGTTTGACAGGTAGCTCAAATTTAGTAGTGCTTCAAACACACAGTTGTGGGCTTCGGCACTCTCCTATCCAAATACACCGCCACCCGCACAGGCATACATGGCGGCTTGGTTGCTAGCGATGAAGTGCCATCAGATTTCCCTCCTTTCTCCTCACTGTTCAACTGATCACCAAACCTCTTAAACAGTCCTTAAACAATCACCTCCTCTCCGGTATTCCCACCTCTCTAGCCTAAGCAACTAGCCATCTCTATGATCCGACCCTGAGCTGTAGACCCCAACGTTTTCCTATAGGACTCCGTGTTGTCCCGGAGACAGAAGCCACCACTGCTCTGATTAACCCTTCTGCAGTGACTTTATACCGCAGTACGGAAATGAGATCTTCCTTTGCTGCCCTCTCCCTTTCTCCTCCTGAACTTCTCACATCCTTCAGACCTGGGCTCCACACCTCAAGAACAGGTCAACCCCCGCAACCCACTTTATACGGCAAGCCTCTCCTCAGCACTCGGTGTCATTGTCGTTTTACCCTCATGTGTGAGCTAATCTGATGAGTGCCCTTCTCTTTCATCAGCACATCAGCCCTGCAATGACAAGGACCTGCTTTCCTCACCACTGAATAGCCAGAACCTGGCACGGGGCCTGACACTGACAACAGCCAACCAGCAACCGTGCAGCAAATGAGCATTCTTGAAAGACCTGATGGGAAAGGAGGCAGTATAGAAATACCAAAAGTGGCATATTCGAGGAGCAGCTGCAGCAGCCCAGAAATACTTTTCTAGTTTTTGTCCTGGTATGAGAACAGGGTCCTGGGGCCAACAAACCAGGTTTGATTGCTTAGCTCACAGCAGTCACAGTGTTACTTACTGAGTATGGGAAGTTGTGGAGGGAGGTCAGAAAAGCTTGCCTCTGTTCTCATCCCAGCCAGCCTCTGAGCGCCATGAACTGCTTCACAGCCATTCCAACGAGGCACCCTGCTAGAAAGGGTGAAAGCTACACATAGGTAAAGCCGACTGGCTCTATAAGAAGCTGTGGATTCCAAACTGGTTCCTGCTAACAACTGCACAACTTGACATGTTTGCTGAGAATTGTTGACTGGAACTATGTACAGATGGGGGTGCTGGGACGCATATAAAATCGTAAGGATGCTTTTTAAACGTGATAAAAAAAACTCTGAGGAACAGTAAACGAGAGAATGATGAATGGACAGTAAAGGGATGAGGAGATGGGGGGCTGCAACTTTAAATAGAAAGTAACAGTGGAGCAAAGACCTGAAGGTGAGGCATCGAGTCCAGGGGTGGACTCATGAGGAGCTGGTACTGAAGCTGAGGGAACTTTGCTCTATGGTGCACAGGTTCTAAAGAAGATGATGGAGATAGCAAGTAAGCAAGAGGCAAATTATCTAGCTGGCACTAGTTCTTGAGATAGAGTCTGTTAGCGTTTCTATCAAAGATCATGCGGCTGCCATTGAGAAGAGCTGATGGGAGGCAAAGGGGTTTTCCCATCTCAGCAAGTGATGATGCTTACAAGGCAAGGGATAGTTGTGGGAAGCCATGATCAGTGGTCAGGTTCTGTGTACATGCCAAGGCCAGTGCCAAGAGAATTGATCAAATAGTAGGATGTAAGATGCAAATCAAAGAGAAAAAATATCCAAGGAATATTCTAGGTGTGGGGCATAGCCCCCTAAAAATGGGGACGAGCTAGATGAAGTAAGTAGATTTGGAATAAAAGGAAATCTAAAGCAAGTACAAGGAACTTTGGCACTAAGTTATAGATCAGTTAATTTGCGTGCCTTTCTTTTAAATACCACCTTCATGAACCGAGCACGGAGGCACATGCCTTTAACCCCAGGACTCAGGAAGCAGAGACAGGCAGATCTCTGTGAGTTCCAGGCCAGCATGATCTACATAGTGAGTTCCAGGCCATCTAAGGCTACATAGTAAGATCCTGTCTCAAAAACAAAAACAAACAAACAAAATAAGACCACTTACCCTATAGAGTAAATTTCCTTCTGACACACTCATTAGGGAAATGAATGGCCACTCAAAATGTGAAAGACCTATTTAAATCCTTGATTCTTAGCCTTATTGTTTCTTCATGGGACTACTAAGTCTCTTCCTTTCTTGCAACTCCTTATATTTATAATGACATTAGGCTTAATATGCCTGGAAAGGTCTCACTGCTGGTTCAAAAACCAATTAAATATGCAGGGACATCAAATGGCAGCTTCTCAACCTTCAGCAATTTTCTTAAGGAGAATGGCAAAGCAGGGGAGGTATTCTCTGAATGGTGGAATAATATGAGTGAGATCCATAGAGGAACACTGTGAGCAGCGTGAGGAAAAGTACCAGGTTCAAGGTTAATCTGTTTTGTGATTTGCTTCTCAGGAGAAAGACACTCTGAAGACAGGAAGGCTAAAGTGGTCTTCTTTTCTGCTAGTTTTAATCACCCCTACTGTCCTTTCAGGATGCAAATTGAATCCTACCTTGCACTTCTAAGTGTGTGCACGTGCTCCATTCTCTCTCATTTATCCAGCGAATTTGTGGCCACCGGGCTCTGTGTGGTCGTTCTTATTAATGCGCAAGTTAGAGACACACATTAGACTTGGCAGCTGTGCCCGTGGACACTACTTCCTATAATGTGGTCCAGATGGCCAAAAGGATGATTTGAACAGAATGATGGCTGCTAATCCCCTAATGAGAAGGCAGTCTTGAAAGCACTGATGGAAATAGTGATGTCTCACAGTCACACTGGGTCTCTTGTTCTCTCTTACCGTCTCTTCATTTCTCCTCTGTCGTTCTTAACACAAACAGAAGAGTCCAGCCTATGCGCCATACGTGTAATTTCACCTGACACTTTAGAATGGAAAAGTAATTTAAGTTAAAAACAATTCCAGGTCTAAAATGGTGAACCCCCTGCCAAAATATTTCTTCAATTAAAACAAACAAACAAACAAAAATAGCAAGCATTAAAACTTCCCTGTGAAATTAGTTAAATTTGTATATTCTTAACTGAAAATGATGTAAATACCCACAACAGTTGCAATAGGGATTCAGTTCCCATGAACAAACACACATGTGATGTTCATCTCATACTCCCCTCACATAACCACACTCAACCATGACCTCTGGAAAGGTCCAGGAGTCAAGAGCTCATCAAGAACATACTTGATAATTTCTGTGAACATCTCAAATTCATTTCTTTTCATGGATAGTCTAATGGCAGAGATTCTTTTTTTCTTAACTGCATATCGGTGCTTAACAAATTCTGTATCTCCTCAAATTGTGGTTATTCAAAATGTAAATTCCAATCTGAAATCTGGTAGCTCTGCTCCCCAGATGCTGTGTCTCTACACTATCCCACAACACTTCACAGCCTACCTGTTAATCGGTGACTCAGAACATTTCATCCGCTGTAGAGATAACATTCTCCAGCTGGCTTATATAATGCTATATAATCATCATCCATGCAATAAAACCAAAATAGAAACAGAGTAAAAGTCATTTGATTTTATCTCACCCAGAAATGTACATCTTAAAAACCAATCTAATCACCATCCAGATAACATAATGATATTTACACAAATGCTCTCTGCAGCAATCTATCTGTCAAGTTGTTCAGAAATTTGAGTGGAGAAGTATAACCTGCTTCACAGTGAAGATGTTCGCGACACATCGTGACTGTGGAGCTCATGGGCACCTGGTTAGTACCGGCTGTCTGAGTATCCAGAGAGCTCTTTTTGTTGTTGTTAAGTCTGAATGACCAGAAAACAGAGGGCCAGATCTGGGTAGCAGGGATGATCCTGGTGAGGTCGGAGTAAGACACAAGTGTGTACATGAGCCATGCACCTGTTTCAGCCATCCAAAATCTCAGGACTGATGACTAAGGTCATCATGAAGCCCCACCCTACCTAAGGAGCTATTGGTAATTATAGCTACTGGGGGAGGGAAAGTCAGATTACTTTGGGGGTGTCATCCCTCAGAAGCCACCTATACTGCAGTAGCTGATCCTGTACCCAAGCACATACAAGCAGTACAAATTAGACTGGGTGGCTTAAAAAAAATAAAACAAAGCGTATGAAGTTGGGAAGGAAAAGTGGTCATGGGATGGGGGCATTGGGGGGAGGAGAAATGAAGGGTCCATTTTCTCAAACACATCATAGGCATGTGTAAAATTCTCAAACAAACAAATAACAACAACAACAACAAAAGCTGAGTGTGTACAAGTTGTGCCCAGCAGTGGTTCCCAAGTTAGGTCTCCTGGTAAAACCACTTGAAGCATTTTCAATACACAAAGGATTCTATACCAATACAGATTCTAGCAGAGTGGATATAGGGATCCAGGGACCTTGCTTTAATATAGCCTTGGGTCGTTATGAAAGTTAGCCTGGTCCCAAATGTCACACTGGACTTCTCTGTAGAATAGTGGTAAATACAAAATCCTCTAAAGTAATGACCAGGCAGAAGCAATAACAGAGCACTTTTAACATAAAAAGTCTATATATGCTTATTCCTATTAGCAATAGTCAGAAAACAGCATGACTTTCCATTATTCCAATAAAGAGGACACAGTGATGCTTGCTCCAAGCCCCCTACAGAGATACAGCTTACCCTGCTCTGTAAAATAACACAACTGTGCCCACTCCACCCTCCCTTTGCTCCCCAAAACACAACCATCAGAGGGATGTGGTCTCTGTCCAGGCACCCAACCAACCACAGACGAGGAAGCCTTGTTAACTGTGACCATGCCCTCTGGAGACCTTGACAACCCAGCAACAAATGGAGCACACACTGAACAACCAGTACCGACAGGGTAACACGAAGCAGAACAAGAAACCAACAGCCCCTAGAAGGACGACGAGGTCAGACGAAGGAAACACATTCCATAAAGTAGTATCGTGATACCAAGAGTCACCAATTAGAATTTCAGGAGGAAGCCAACTTGCATGCTAGGTAGCAAAGCTCAGACCGTGTTCTGTGTTTCTCAGATGGCGTATCATCAATGAAGAAACCCCATCTGTAGCTGACAGTAAATACCCTCAAGAAATAAGAAACTGCTGTGACTTAAAGCCAAAACCAATGTGCCGTGCCCAAATAAAACCAGATTGTAGGTAATTAATGTTCTCATAGATGAGAAACCCAAAATTGCTTAAGCTTTGAAATCTGAAACAAATGCAAGCAGGCACGTCAGTTCAAGGCATTGCACTAGGAGAGAGTAAAGAGGATCCTAGACTAAAGGGTGATTTGATTACGTTGATATCACTGCCTGTGCTGAGAACAGCATTTTCAAATCCCTTTTCCCGGAACCAAACCAGATCTATATGTCAATTTTAAGCCTAAATTCCCAAAGCAATAATCACAGTTCTCTCCTAGAGAGGAGCTAGAAACTAACCCACTATCTTCACACTTACAGTAGGTTTTTTCCTTTCTAATATTATTTTATAATTTTGGTAGCTTGTGTATCTGACACAGAAGACACACACTCCTGTCTTCTTGACTCCTACATCCTTATTTGTTTTTTTAAGGTTTTTTTTCTCATTTTATATACCTATTCCCACTCCCTCCCCTCCTTCTGTTTCCCCCACCATCCCACCCCCATCCACTCCTTAGAGAGGAGGCTTCTCATGGGGAGTCAACAAAGTCTGACTTATCATTTTGAGGCAAGACCAAGGCCCTCCCCCCTATATTTGGGTTGAGTAAGCTATCCTTCCAAAGAGAATGGGCTCCAAAAAAGCCTTAGGGATAAATCCTGGTCTCACTGCCTGTGGCCCTCAGACTGCCCAAGCCACACAACTGTTGCCCACATTCACAATCTGAGATGGGCTCTGTGAAGTGCTTATAGGAGTGTCCTGTAGAATTCAGTTGTTGGGAGTTTAGTCTTTAATGCACCTTGAGGTGGCAGCTTTATGAGATAATTAGGATAAAATGAGGTTATGAGATGAGGAGCCTAATTATTGCATTACCAGTCACACACACACACACACACACACAGAGAGAGAGAGAGAGAGAAAGAGAGAGAGANAGAGAGAGAGAGAGAGAGAGAGAGAGAGAGAGAGAGAGCAGAAGAGTCCCTGAAACTAGAGTCCTTGCTCTGCCACACCACGTGATGACCTCCTCTGCCACGACAGGATTTCTCAGGAAGGACCTCACTGGATTTTGGATTAGGTTGGACTTCTTAATCTCTAGAACCATTAGTCCAAGAAAGTGTGATTCCTTGTGCATTATCTCCACTGCTATATTCCATTATAGCGGAAAAAAAACAGATTAGGGTAACTTATAGTGCAGGTGACAGAAATACCATTATACATGCAAAAATGAGGCCCAGAAAGGATGGTGCTTGATTGTGAATCTCACAGCCAAAAATTATTAGAGTATTCAGATCCAGGCTTCAAGACTGTGCTCTGGCTGTGTCGTTCTACCTCTCACGTTCAACAGTAAGGCTAAATAAATAATATAGCTTCCAAGTAAGGATTTTAAATGAGATATCAGAATTTGTCATAAAAAATAGCAGAATGCCTCCCCCACTGCTCTTATTGTCTGTGCCATTAGCGTCAAATGTGTTCCCATTGAAGCAATCAGTTAGGATGGGACTACTGATTCCATCAATATCCTGCATGCCAAACTGGTCGTTCTGTCAGGGCGGGGATGAGGGGGAGTGGTCCTGCTTCTAAGTTACTGGGACTGGCTCATCTGAGATGGAAAACGGAATATATTATACCTCAAATAAATATGTAGGGGAACATTGAGAATCCATAAAAACTGCCAAAGATTTGCTTTCTTCATTTAAAAACAGGCTGGGGATTATAACCATATGAAGGAGAAAGCTATTTTAGACAGATGTACATCCCCGGATTCTTCCTCCATATGTGGACCCAACATGCTTCCAAGTCAGGTTTGTAAAACGGTTACTTTATTATACAGTCTTTTAATGACTTCACCAAAATCTATGGTGCCATATGTCTAAATCAAGACAACTTCAATGCATGAGTGCACTGCAATGTGCCTATGAAACAGGGCAGGAACAACAATAATAATAATAACCAGAAGAAAGATCAGCGCGTCCTCCTGCTTGGCCAATCTTAGGTAATGACTTTTGTAAGGCAGATCTAGGAATAAAGGACCCAGTTAGAAATGCGAAGACAGGAAAAAGATGAACGAAACTAATTCCATCTGTTAATTTGAACAGTAAGGGGAAGTAAGACGTTCTGGGACAAATTCTGAAAATAAACTCTGCAAACATGAAGAAATGTTGAAATCAGAGCAGAGAGAGAGAGAGAGAGAGAGAGAGCTCAATCTACCTCCACCGTCACAAAAAAGCTCAGTTTACTAAGAGGCTCCTTGTGATACTTGTTGGTAATATTTTCCCTTACTGGACACATGCATCTATGAAGGGAAACTGATCCCAAGGGTTTATCCTGTCCTTTATGGAAATTAAAGTCCCTCCAACTTAAATTGAATTTCTGTCCCTTGTGCAAGACTTTAGCTTTAAATGACACTTTCTATTTGGTCTCATCTTGTTGGGGTGTGCCATCTTTCTGAGAGGCAGCTCCTGGACCCAGTCATGGACGTGGTGCTTCAGTGCAAACACAGCTTCCACAGACCATCATTTGTCTTCCAGGTCTCCATTTGATGATCCAACCAGGATCAAAAGAGTTGCTTATCTATCACAGCAGATTTCCTTCTAGATTTGAGCATAACTTGTCAAATGGCTCTTTTGATCCTAGTGGAAACAGGAACAAAGAGGTGAAGCTGTAGCTCACATTTCTCCTCACTTGGTCCACAGAGACATGTGCCTTCATCCAAAATACACTGCACATTAAAATCTGCATCTGAAGGAGCTGGGAAAAGGGCCAGTCAGTGCTTGCTTTCAACACACATAAGGACCTAAATCCAGATCCTGAACACTCATTGAAAAAAAAATCACAGTAACACACTCATATAATCCCAGTGGGAAGGTAGAGACAGGAGGATCTCTAGGGCTTGCCAGGAAGCTAGGGAGCTACAAGCTCAGGGACAAACACTGTCTCACAAAACATGGCAGGTGGGGAATAAGAGAGGTAGACCTCTGACCTAGCCATGTATACATCATACACTCTTGCACCCACACCTACACACACACACACATACATACACACACACACACACACACACACAACCACCCTTTTATCTGCAAAAGTACCCGAATCTGTGGCTCTCTTAGAAGAAAACATTAGACTTCATTATCTCATTTACCAGAATGTCTTATTCCACTTATGGAAAAAAAAACCAATCTGCTTATTTGTCCACTTCCATTAAATTCACATAAAATATCTGTGTATACCATTTTCTCAAGTTGTACTTAGTCCATTGAGAATTCCATATCATGTGTTGATAAAATTCACCCTGCTTCCACCAACTCCTTCCAGACCCCCCCTTCCCTACTCACCCAACATTATATCTTTTTATTTTAATTTTTTTTAAAAAAAAACATCAAATACAGTTTTGCCCCAATATGCACTTGGGCAGGAAAGCAATATCATGAAGAGAAACTAGGCTTCAGCCACTCAGTGTAAATTATAGACTGAACATAATAGTTGACGGGCATTAACTGTGCCAGATCTACAAACAGCGCAATGTTAATGTTTGTCTCATCCCTCGCCTTCAGAGCTTTCCCAGAAGTGGGTACTGCACACTCCGGATTGTCCTCCGAGGCAAGGCTGCAATGCCTCTCCTCGTCTCTTTCAGCAACTTGTCTTCCAGCCCAGCTCCATCTTCTTGTTGTACTTGATCTCAGTCCCGTGTTTCTCCGTGTAGCTTTCTCAACCCTTCATCTACCATGAGCTCATCACTATCAGCGCTTCCTAGCAATGTCCTCTAGTCCATCTTCCCAACTTGACTATCTGGCAGAGCCTCTCACCTTTTAATAGGTCAAAAGGTCTGCATTTATGTAATCAAACCCAGTCATCGACTCTAGAACTCATCCTTCTCCTATAGAAGGACTTAGCTAAGCAGAATTTGTTGTTAAACAAAAAGTTTCTCCATGTCTGGGCTTCATGGAATTCTGTCTGAGGGCGGCTGATGCTGTGGATGAAGCCTAGGGATTTGAGCATGCTAGACTCTCTATTATTGAGAAAAATTCCCAGCCTGGAATAGTACAGATCTGTTGTACATTTAACACATTATCTGCCTCGACTTTTTAACTATGCATATTTCTATGGCCTCGACTGGGTCACTGGGAAGGCAAGGAGTGGGACGTGCAAAGACAATTTAATGGTTTAGATTTTCTTCGTTGTTCTACTTTCATATTCTTTGTCTATAAAATGGAAATAAGACACCACTCCATCAAACCACTCTAAGTCCAGCGGAAGCCTGATGCGGAGTAGCCTGTGCACAGATGGGCTTCAAAGTGAGGCCTCTGGGAGGAATATAAATGCGTGTTTTCAGTCCTCAAGGAGAAGAGATCAAATCTCCAGAGGACTCAGAACTGTGTTAGAGCATCCTTTGGCATCGTGCAGTATTCTTAGTGGGTTTTAACTAATTACCTAATGTCTTAATAGAAAGTATGTCTTGAAAACATCACAATGCTCTTTTTCCTAAGCAAGGTTTCACTTTACCCCTCTCTGCAAGGAGAAGCACAGAGAACTGGTTTCCAGACCTCCACAAATTCAAAGTCTGTGGATGTTTGTCCCTTATGTCATAGCATTTGCATCCAGTGTACACATATACTTTGTATATTTTAAATACCTCTAGATAGATGTCCCTAGCCCCTACTTCGATGCCAGTGCCATGCATACAGTCGCTATACTACATCCACTAGTGAATGCTGACAAGGAAAGAAGTCTCACAGGTTCGGAACATACATCATTTTTTTCCTCAAATAACTCTGATCTGAAATTGTTACATGGCACCCCTGGATACAGATGGCCAATCCCATCCAACTGACTGTTTTTTAATACCTCTTAGTCCTGTATCAAGAAAAGAACAGGCCAGGTATTTAAGACATTTCAAACTATAAATGCTTTTGTTCCACCATATTCAAAATTTTCACCATGAGAGCCCTTTATGCTCCTCGTCGTCTCTGAGGCATTACAGGAGAGAGATGCAGGAAACCTCGGAAATAAACCCGGACTTATTGATATAAGAGTGGATGCAGAGAGCTGAGGTGGAGATACACACCTTTGATTTCAGCACTGAGGCCGGTATGTGAGTTCAAAGCCAGCCTGCTCTTTATAATGAGTTCCAGGATGCCCAGGGCTCTGTAGAGAAACCCTCTCTCAAACAAATGAACAAGAAAGAATGGATGCAGATCATTTACCAAAGACCTTGAAATGCCTGGTCACTGGGTCACTTTCATAAGAAATGTAGTAATTCACATCACAGAACTGGATAAGACCTCAATAGTTAAGGGCTGGACCCAGCAGGACACAGATGGCCCAGATACATTTTTAATGTGGTCCTAACAGATTTCTTTTTTAATTAAAGATACCTTCACTTTAAAAAAATGTTCCAAAGACTTCTGCTTTCCTTGAAAATCTGGCACAGTATTCCCACCTGTCCTTATCCTCTCCTCAATCATAACGGGCAGACTCCCCCAAAACAATTAATGGAAAAAGTTTGGATCCAAATAAGGTCTTATATACATGCTGGCTCTGACCTTCTATGAGGTTTGATTCCTGGGTCCCCCAGCAATACACTGAGAGCAATGGTCTTACTTTTATAGTGGCTGTGGGGATCCAGAAAGAAGTGGACGGAAAGTGCCTTCTAGACTATGCCAAGCGTGCCCATCATTATTCATCTCCTGTGCTCTGTGAGTTTCATAAACCCTTTGCCAGTTATCTGTCATTATTTGGCTTCCTCTTCCTCGTGTTACTATGTCACTTAACAGAGTTCTTTATCTCAATTGAAGAATGTTGTATGTCTCCCCTATCTCATTTACATTCAATAGGTGGGAAAAACAGATATTAAAAGAAAGTAAAATGAATTGTTGAATGCCACTGAAGCTTTACTAAGCCATTCTATTTGTAATGAAAAAATAAAATTGGTGCAGAGTATAATTACTGTCTTGCTGATATTCAAGTTCACCCATTAAACATCTGAGGCAGAAAAGGGAAAAAGAAAAAAGAAATGAAGCCTAGTCAGTCCAGGTGTGAGGGGTGCCTGGTGTCTTCCGTGTGCCTCATTTTTGCAAAGGGTTCTTCGGTACTTCAGAAGAAAGCAAAATTTTTTACATGAACTCTGAAATCTGAGCTTCTGGGACAGTATGCCAGGGCAAAAAAAGAAAATACATCTCTCTCCATCGACATATAGGTAGAGCTCCAACTCCTAATGAATCAATTAAGTTGGAGGATGGCTTTTCATCACCTCCCAGATGGGCAGAGGTGATGGAAAACCGCACTTAAATAACGCTGCAGAGGACACAGAGAGGTCAGAAAAGCTGTACGTCGCGAATGCCTTCTATAGCGCTGCCTTAAAAATTCTCAAGTGCGGTTCCTGTTCTGGTCAATTGACAACAGAAGAGCCACAATAAAATCATCTGCTCTTACTGTTAATTTAATACGAGTGAGATGCAAAACAGAACTGGAAATGGAGGGAAACACGGGTTTTAAATTGGAGTCTGCTTTCTTTTAAGATCACCAAAATGGGAGTGAATTATAAATGCAAGACACAATCCGTTGAAAAACTCATCTGATGGGTCCTTTTAAAACGCATATCGTGTAGTACATTGTCACTTTTATTTTAAGTTGAATGAAACCATTGTCTGAATACAAATTAACGACTACCAAATTGCCCCAATGTCCGCAATGTATATATTATTTTTTTTAAAAAAACAAACAAAATAAATAGAATTTAAGAAACCATTTCTTCTAATACATGTCCCAAGGCTAATGTTTAAGCAAGTCTCCTTGGTAACCAGGAAGCATAGTGCATACTGGCTTGGGGGAGGGGTTCCAACTCTAGGTTGGTAGAATAAGTAACCTGAGTAGTAACTGCTCCAGCTAGAAGACACCAGCAGAGGCTACATACATCCCCTGAAATCGCAACTCCAGGTCTTGCCGGGTCTGGCGCATCCGCAGCTTCCCACCCTCCTCTCCCTTGGGTCTGCAGGCACTAATCCCGAACCCGTTACAAGGAGAGAGATGGGCTTACCCGATGAGGGGGAGCAGTCTGCTGGGCTTGATACCCAAGGGGGCCGGCTGACACCTGTCTCTCTTGGAGGCACAATGGCTCTGCTTTCCCCTCGACTCTGGGCTCAGAGAAACTGCAGCAGCTCCCTCTGCCCGGCCGGGGCTGCAGCAGTGATGATCGCGCGCTC
>LOEQ01003943.1:85976-98062 GCA_001685075.1 Bramus lutescens
CAACTAAACTAGCAATGTATTCACAAACTGAATTAAAGCACAACACAGATACCTGCCTGCTACACCCTTCTCCACAAAGAGTGTAACACTGTCAGGCCTACATTCTATGAAAACATTGCAACTTCCTGAGGCTACATACATTTTGAGGAATAATGCGATCCAAATCACTTTCAAAAGGCTCTGCTCTATGTCAGAATTTTTCTCTAGTCAAGAGTAGCTCACTCTCGTTCCCTGATGATACATGTCTCCCTGTGGAATTAAAGCCCACATCCTCCCTCCATTCCAGACAGACAGTGGTAAACTGCAGTGAACAGGTGGACCATTTACTGAAGTTTAGTTCAGGAGTTTGGCATTAATCAAAGTAACACCATTTACACTGTGAAAATCAGCAAATACTGTAGAAGAAAGTTTTTCCTCAGGGAATCATTGAACCAGCTATTAAACATTTTGGAGCATACCTTGGGGTATATATATATTTTGAAAATGACTGTTTATTGTCAGTTTAGGCCCATGTGACATTTTAAATGCAGCGACTGGTTGCTGGAAGCAGTGTTGGTCTTCCAAACAAATATCTGGGCTAAATACATAACAATTTAATGTAATTGGCTTCTGCTCTTCAGTAGAATATACAGAATTCTGTTTGTCAATGAGTAGATTCACTCAGTGGGAGTTGATCCATGGACACTGGGTAGGTATGACAGAAAGACATTTTTATCAGTATTTCATAATCTTAGTAGGACTACAAGAATTTGGGATCTAGCACGTGTGTTCATAAGGGAATTTGTTCTGCAATTCACTTTGTTGGGTTTCTATGTGTTTGGAGTATCAAGGTAGCTGCAGTCTCATAAAATGAATTGAGCAATGTTCCTCCTGTTTCTATCTTGTGGAATATTTGAGTATTGGAATTAACTCTTCTTTGAAAGTCTGGTAGAATTCTTTGTTAAAACTATTTGTTCCTGTGCTTTTTTTGGTTTGGAGACTTTTAATGACTGCTTCTATTTCCTTGGGGATTATAAGAATATTTAATTTTTTATCTGATAGTGATATAACTTTAGTAAATGGTGTTTATTGAAAATATCCATTTCTTTTTATATTTTCAAATTTTGAGGAGTACAGGATTTTAAAGTATGACCTAACAGTTCTTCAGATTTCCTTGCTGCCTATTGTTATGTTCTCCCTTTTGTTTCTGCTTCTGTTAATCTGAATATTCTCTCTGTCTTTTGGTTAGTTTGTATAAGGATTTGTCTATCTGGTTAATTTTCTCAAAGAACCAACTCTTCGATTCATTGATACTTTATATTGTTCTCTTTGCTTCTATTTTTATTGATTTCAATCTCGAGTTTGATTATTTCCTATTATCTACTCTTCGGGTGTGCTTGCTTCTTTTTGTTTTAGATGAACAACAGAAGACTTCGCTTGATGATCATTGTGATTGGAGTGATGTCACCTGCCTTTTTACCAGCTAAGTTGAAAATGCTAGAACTTGAGTGATGTCTTGCCACAGGATGCAGGGCTTCTCCATCATCCATTTCTCATGGTAGAAAAAGACAAGTACACAATTTAAAAGTAGAGGTCCTTCAACCTCTTCCAAGGTGTAAAGAGGTGAAGGGATTGTCAGGAAAGGAAAAACATCTAAATTAGAGAGTTTTCAAAGCTGCACAGACTCTAAAGACAAAGGAGTGACCTGTGCTGAAAGGGAGTCTGAATAAACAAGCCCAGAATGTGTCCTTAAGTATCACAAATGGCAAAAGAAGCATTTATGAGAAATGGCAGTGGAATTCAGGGGTTTTGAAGTGTCTCTGATTAGAACAGGAAGCAGTGTCCAGAGTAACTGGTAGCAGGACCAAATGCTGCAGAGGTGGACTAGTAATTGCAAGGAAGACTTTAATATATTTCTCTTTTTAAAATTGTTTCCCTTTTATTGAAAATAGATTATTTTTTTCATACACTATATCCTGATTATATTTTCTCTTCCCTCTACTCCTCCCAGGGCCTTCCCACCTCCTCCTTATGGATCTACTCCCTTTCTGTCTCTCATTAGAAAAGAACAGGCTTCTAAGATAACAACAAAATATAACTTATTTCTGGTAGTGATATATAAGGAAAGAAAAGAGGATGATGGCAACAGATATAATCTGTTCCTGAGTTATATATATATATATATCAGGGTCACCTATATAGCAAGGGTCTTATACATGTGGACTGCAAGAATAAATTTGGTCACAATTACTATAGTATACTACCCCAAGCGATCTGCAAACTCAATGCACTTTCAATCAGTGCAATTTCAATGTAAAACTGAACACAGGGCATAGAATTAAAGCTAGCCTGAAGCATCCTATGTTGTCTCTCCTCATTCTACCTGTTTCACTTCCAACATTCAGTGTAAGAGTTCATGATCATATTCTCATTCCTATTCTCTTTGGATATATACCTTGCTCAGCCTAGATATAGTAGGGAGGGTCTTGGAACTTCCACAAAGCAATGTGCCTTACCCTCTCTGAGTATTACATGGGGGTGGGGTGGGAGGGTATGTGGAGGAAATGAGAGGAGAAGAGGGAATGGGAATTTGGATTGGTATTTTTTTAAATCTAATAAATTAAAAAATATATAAAAACTAAAAAACAAACAAACAAAAAATATTTCATGATCAGCTAAAGGGACACCCCATTGGAAGATGCCCTGGGGTCAGGGATTCCTGATGTCAGGAGAGGTTCTGATAACCCTTCTTGATCTCAAGAAGCAGCATGGATGATAAGTATAGGGCCTGATGTTCCAGTGTAAGCAAGCTGCTTAGACTTCTCCATAACCCATTGATGGAAACACGCGTTTTATGGAGAATTTTCTTTTTTTATTAATCAATCAATTAAATTTCCCAGTTAATTAATCTCTTGGGTTTTTACTAATTAATCCATCAATTAATTTTATTAATTAATCAATTAATTACATTTCCAATCACAGTTTCCTCACCCTTTCTCCTCCCTTCCAAGTTCTCCCTCATCCAAAATCCATTCCTTCTCCCTTCTCTTCAGAAAAGCACAGGCCTTCAATACATATCAGTCATGGGATATCACGTTGTAGCAAGACTAGGCCCCTTCTCTTCTATTAAGGATGGAGAAGACATCCTAGCAGGAGGAAAGGTCCCAAGAGCTGGCATGTTGTAAGGAGGCCACTAATTAGTTCCCAGCTGTCCAACAGCTCAGACCCAAAATAATCACACAGAAACTATATTATTTAAAATACTGCTTGGTCCATTGGCCCTGGCTTCTTATTGGCTAACACATATGTTAATGTAACCAATTTATAGTAATATGTGTATCACCATGTGGCTGTGGCTTACTGGGTAAAGTTCCCAGCATCTGTCCCAGGAAGGGGTTCTATGGCTTCTCCTTGACTCCACCTCCATTTTCCCAGCATTCAGCTTTGTTTTCCCCACCCAACTAAGTTCTACCTTGCTATAAGCCAAGCCAATTTCTTTATTCATTAACCAATAAAAGCAACATATAGACAGAAGAACCTCCCACACCACAAGCAACAGAATCAGAGACAGTCCCAGCTACCTCTGCCAGGAGTCCTACAAGAAGACCAAGTCCCACAACTACAACACACGTGCAGAGGGCCCAATTCAGTCCCATGCAAGATCTTTGGCTGGTGGTTCAGTCTCTGTGAGCTCTTATGAGCTCAGGTCAGTTGATTCGGAGTGCTTTTCGTGGAGAATTATCCAGCTATCCCTTTACCAAAGGACGAAAACTGACTGAGGTCTGCTTCCCCTCAAAGGCAGGAATAGGGCTTTTCCTAGTCCGTATCCAGGGTAGTAACGGGGAAAGCAAGGACCAGGTGTGGATGTTGACTCTGAGTCATCATAGCCTCCCTCGAGAGACAATGACCTCTTGAATATAAGGTTACACCGACCATCCCACCTGCTTTGCTGGGAGCAAATAATGGATTCAATGTTTTTAATTCAGGCATATTATATTTCCTGCCTTACATAAGAAGCCATTTCAGTCCTACTTCACCTAAGTACGGTGAAAAAGAAACAATACAAAATTTTAACAAAGAAAAATTTGTTTAGAAATAAATGACTTTAAAGCATAAGAACATGTTGCAGGTTGAATGTTTGTTTTCCCCACTTTTCTAAGTCAAAATCCTGACTCTCAGCACATGACTGTAAACTGGGACATTCTAGATGTAATTAGTGCAGATGAGGTTGTCATGGAGTACAGCAAGTGCCCCTAAACAAGTCTACCTGGTATTCTTCAAAAGGGGAAATTTGGACACAGTCATGCACAGGGGAAGGGGAATTCCTTGTGAAGATGGGTGGAAGAGCTTCTGCAAGGCAAGGGACTGGAAGACTTACCACAAAGTCCAGAAAAACAAGGAAACGTTACCCTGAACACAGAGTTCACACTCCACCAAAACTCCTGGGTCGAAGTTCTAACTAACAATGTGATAATGCACTTGATGGAGATCACGAAGCACTTGGGAGGGGCTAAATAATGAGAATGAAATCTTTATGAATGGGATTAGTGTTTGATGAAAGCAACCTCAGAGAGCTCTCTCATTCTGTCATGGAATTTCCTAAGTCTCTAGCTCAGAAGAGAGGGAAATGATCAGTCAGAACCTGACCACACTAGCATGCTGATCTTGCCTTTTGGCTTTCAGAACCAAAAAAAAAAAAAAANACCAACAAAAAACTTTCTGTTGTGTGGAATGGCTGATAGTTTGTTGTCTGTGGTATTTTGATAGTTTTAATAGCAATCTAACCTAAGACAAAGACATACACAATAGTTTCCCTCTTCTCTCACCATTCTCAGAAGAAAGAAACCCTACCAGGCTCCTGTGCTCATGTCTCCCCTCCAGAACTGTTTAAGCCACCCAGCTTGTGGTACTACTTAGCTAAAACAGTCCCAAAACAAGAATGCAGGATGTCCATGTGGTTGTTCTACAAGATAATAGCCAAAAAACCCTAAAATATAAGTGTATTTTATGTTGTTTATAAAAATTAACCAAAGTCACTTTATAATGTATGCTCACATTAAATAAATCATGCTGTGTGAATAGTGCTATTTAAAATACCAATCATTTACCTTGGACAGTACAGGCCGAAGAGTTAAAGCTTGGTTCTCTTCTAGTTTTGGAGTTCTGTGTCAACAACCTGTGTGCCAAATCCAATTGCCTCATGGTAATCCAGCTTAAAATAATATTTCTATCAGTACCAAGGATTTACTTAAAAAGCTTAAGAGCTTGCATGTGGGAACACAGCAGATTTGAAAACTAAATCAGTAATTTCCATTAAGATGCAACTGATTTCCAAACTAAAAATTGTAAACCTGCATTTTATTGTCAGCAATAAATATTTATTAAGCATGTATTGTTTGCAACTCTCTGCGTGAAATGCTGTGGAAATCTGGAGGCAAGTGTTTCCACTATAAGCCTTCAGGACTTAAGTGTAGTTGGGACCCTAGTTCAAATATAACAATGATAAACAATGACAGGATGCTCATACAAATCAGTGCGGGTGTGGGTGCTGATCTAAGCACTGTTAGTATTCTCTCTCATGAGCGAGAAAGTCAGTCTTCACTTTTTCACATCTATGGATGTTCCCCTACTGGTACCCTCTCTGATTTAGCCCCTAGGCAAATAAATTGTGTGCATTTTTGTGATTTTTTTTAAGTTGGGATGATACTCCACTCTCCCCAGGACCAGGGCTGTTGTTAAAACAAGGCAATCTTAAGAATAGAAAGCTTAGACAACAATGAGGACACTAAAAGAGACTTACATAAATCTAATCTACATGGGAAGTAGTAAGATCTCCTGAGTAAATTGGGAGCATGGGGACCTTAAGGGAGGGCTGAAGGGGAGGGGAGAGGCAAGGAGGGGAGCAGAGAAAAAATGTACAGCTCAATAAACTCATTAAAAAAAAGAATAGGACTTCTAGATAGAATTAGCCGATTCTATCTGAAAACAATCAGAAGGTGTGCTTGGGGTTTGGGATCATGGAATGGTCTGTAGTGAGAAAGGGAGTCAGTAACAAGCCCATTCCCAGAGAGAGAGGGGTGGAGGAAGGGAGGGAGGGTGGGAGAGAGGAANGGAAGGGTGGCGGCTGTCACAGATGTAGGGAAGATGCCATGCGGTAGCAGAGCAACAGTAAATAGCAGTCTGACTTACTCATCAAAGTGACTGTTTGTACTTCATCTTTAATGTTCTGTCACTTTCCATCCGTCATCCTCCTGCCTGCCTCGTTCCTGCCCATTACATGTTTGGAAAACTGTAAAGTTTAAAGTCCTTTAAATATTCCATTTCAAAACAGCATTCATCTTAGAAATTACAAAGTTCTAACAGAACACCACTGCTAGGGTTCTGTCTTCCAACCTTTCATCCCTCCACAGCAAGCACATACTTCCACAGTCTTCTGAATTTGCAGGCTGGCAATAGTTGCTTTTCTTTTCTGTTTAATTCTCAAATGCTGGACTGAAAATGGTTACCTGCAATGGGAAATAACTCTGGATGGGAATCACCATGCCTGAAGTCTAGTGTCTTTCCCCCTGCTATGCACTCCTGGCCACTTTTCTAGTTCCTGAATTTGTTTCTGCTTGGCTTGTTCACCCCAATGGTGCTGCCTTAGCTAAAGAATTGCCAGTCACCCAGACTATGGTGGCATCAGAATCCCTCTTTCTGAGACCATAGGATAATCTGGGTAGCATACATAGTCTAGAACTCAGATCAACACCAATCACACACAATTGTTGCATGTGAAAACTAGGTCATTAAAGCTAAAAAAGAAAGAAGAAAAAAATAAGGTCTCAAAAAAATCATCATGTCACACATGGGAAGTTGAGAGCAGCACAGAGAGTGAATTTCAGGAGCTACAGTTTTCAGTGTGTTGGTTTTTTTGTTTTGTTTTGTTTTGTTTTGTTTTTATCTTACCTCTTGTGGGTCTAGGAGGGATGCTTAGCTCTCCAACCCTTTGACAGTCTGCACATACAATACGTCCAGGTCAGAGACATTCCTTTTGCATGAGAATTTAGTTCTGGACCAGAAAAGAAATCCAGTAGGAGAAGCCCCAGGATGACTCCCAGAATGTTGACATATCTTGAAGCTGAGTTCTCTGAAGCTGCCCTACAGAGGTTCCTTTATGATGTGGCTACACATTTCAATAAACCTTTACTCTTTCCAAGATGACTACACAATTTCTGTTATTTTTTTTGCCAAAGAACAAATTGTATTCCAAAATAACTAGCAATAAAATAGTCACAAGTAAAATACTTTGGTTTTCCTGGCTGGTAGAACTTTTCCAGGAATAGGTAGCTGGGAGCAATTGGGAGGCATGCTGCTAATGCAGCCTAAGGTATCAGAAATGGGGGAAAGGAAGGGGTGAGACAGGAGCAGGGCCACAGGTTAAGGGAAGGAAATGCAGACAATGCATTATTGCTCATTGAATGATGAGATGATTATTCTGGGTTATTTGTGGGTCCTAAGCAACATCCTAAACAATTCAATGTAGTCAGCTGCCCAGGTAGAGGTGTAGTGATAGAGTGAAAGGGGAGCGGGCCCTGCTTTTCATCCAGCCCAGCTCCCGCATGGCTAGCTTANTTATTAACCAATGAAAGTAACACATAGACAGATGACCCTCCTACATCATAGAGGGATCAAGATTTGGTTTGTACTGTATTTTAAGTAGAATAGACAGAAAACGATATTGGGGTACTGTCTTGTTGGCCTTATATCTTTGGCAAGTGTTGTAGGAGGCTGCTTATTCATTTCTTGGCCACCCAGGCTCCCCAAATAACCACACAGAAACTGTATTAATTAAATCACTTAATTTAATTTAATTAAGCTTGGCCAATCACTTAAGTGTATTGATACCTAGCTCTTATATCTTTGGATTAACCCACTTTTATTAGTTTATATTTTATCGCAAGGCTTATGGCCTACCGGCAAGGTTCTACCTAGCAGCTCGCGTCTTTCCCCTCTTGTGGCTACATGACATCTCGCAATTCCACCTCCTCTTTATATATATATATATATCTTCCAGTCTATGTTCTGTTAAGCCATTGGACAAGAGCAGCTTCTTTATTTATTAACCAATAAAAGCTACATATATGCAGAAGGACTTCCCACACCATTTTCCCTTTTCTGTTCAAATAAAAAAAGAAGGTTTTAAATTTAACATAGTAAAATTGCATATAACAAAACAGGTAACAAGCAAGAACTACAGTTAGAATATTTATATCTACTTTATCTTTTATCATAACTAAGAAAAATTATAACTATAACTGTGTATTTTTCAACTTTATCAAAGACTCCAGAAGGATATAATATTACCTTAGTTAACAGGAAGAGCATTGTAAGCAACTTCCAAAACTCTAGAATTGACAGAGACATCTCACTGCTTGGACAGTCACCCAAAGTTCTTCTGTATTGTTGGAGCATCAATGTTCAGCCTACAGGCCCATAATTTTCAGAAGACTTTCCCATGAAGCAGGAAATTTGAAGATCTGTTCTGCCTTGTATTGGCAAAGTCCACCAGTTGCTTTTTTTTTCTGTGTCCTGCAGAATGTCTGGCAGACTCTTTCATGTAGCAGGAACCCTGAAGGACTGCCTTACCTTCTTTAGGTAACTTTAGGTGTCACTTTTCTGTGGTTCCTGCATGCCCAGTTCATATAGCATTATATCAAGTAGTCCAGGCAAGATCAGTTTCTTGCCCAAATGGTTAACAAACTCTATGAGGAGACTCTTCCATGCCCATCATACTCCTCGAGCAGATTGGTACTGCCAGGAGCAGATGTGTCTCATATCATGAAAAGCTTTAAGTTATTAAAACATTTTAAATGCCATATTCTGAAGGTCTCTGAAAAATCTGAAGAATACCTATCTAACTGAAATATATCTCTATATATCTAGAAAACATAACTAACATGACTACAAGCTTGACTATTATAGATGATTATCTATTAACCTATACTTCTTAATTACATACTACATTTTTAAATGAGTTTCACAAACACAATACCTTAATCAAGAGCAGAAATGTATATAAAACAAAATTGACCTTAAATTTGTATCAATAAACCAAGATCCATACCAATGAAAATCTCTATAACATATCCCCTTTTAAATGTAAACCAACATTTATAAACAATATTTGGGAATATGGGTGTAGTTCTCTCCAAACTGCTTCCTGCTTTTTGTTGGGCAAGTAATTTTTTGGAGTGTTCGTGGTGATCTTTCAGTGGGTCTTGGTCCATCAAACCACATTAGTCTGGAAAAAAAAAACCTAAGTTCTCATCTTCTGAAGAAACAAAAGCAGAACCTCTTTTCCAAAGCAACAAATTCTTAGACCTAAATTTTGAAGTCCAGGTACCTTTAAGTTGGTTTATCTTAGCAGCCCATACAATGAAATGCCTCTCTGTACTTAGCTCCTGCACAGTCAAAAAATTTAAAGAAAACACAATAGTATACATAATCCAGACTGTGTATCTTCCATCTTTATATGGCTTATTTTTCTTACTCTATTACTTTTCTACAAGTTTACTCTGTCTCTTTAAAGACTTTGTTTCATTTTTTAAAACAATTTACTTATTTTTATAACTCTCTATACTTTTTTCTTTTCTCTCCCAAGCCTATGTACATTTATCCAACACTGTGANCCTTCCTTCCTTCCTTCCTTCCTTCTTTCTTTCTTTCTTTCTTTCTTTCTTTGTGCTAAGCAGGTGTGGCTAGGGACAACAAGGCCCCTACTGTTGACTTCACCCAGTCCAACATGGAGGAAGCATGTTTACTGCCTCTGAGACTGCCTGGAGTGGTTATATCCTTACCACCTCAACTCTGAGAAGCACCGTGCAGCATACAAACCAGTTTTATCTGAGTAAAAGCTAAATCTGCCATGCAGCTCACTGTGTGGCCTGGAAATATCTCTGTGTATGGTGGCGGGAATCTGCCATGCTCTCCTGCCTGTGCAGGCCTTGTAGACCTGATTCTGCTGCCTGCCCATTTGGGGAGTGCTGAGCCCTTGATATGGTCTGTGCTACTTTCCTCCTGACTCTGCATGGGCACCCAAACATTTGTTTGCCATTAAATGTGCTTGGCCTTCTGAATGAACCAGATCAGTTTTGAAACTGCACTTTTTATTTTCCTACTGCTGAATCAGGAAGACCTCTCTTAAATAAGCTGCAGCATGCTACCAGCAAGCAGAGCCCATCTGGAAAAAAATGCAGCTAAAGTTTATTTCTTAGTGTCTTTTGTTGAGGGAGGTTTCTGTCCCACCTGGTCCTGTAGCCATTCTGTCCCAATGAAATACACAAAGGTCTACATTTATCATAAACTGATTGGCCTATTAGCTCAGCCTTCTTATTAACTCTTACTTTGTACATTAACCCATAATTCTTGTCTCTGTCAGCCACGTGGCTCAGTACCTTTTATCAGTGAGGAATTCTCATCTTACTTCCTCTGCATCTGGGTGATGACTGCAGGCTTGACATTTCCTCTTCCCAGAATTCTCCTGTTCTGGTTGCCCTGCCTATGCTTCCTGCCTGGTCAGCCTGCCTATACTTCCTGCCTGGCTACTGGCCAATCAGCATTTTATTAAAATAATACAAATGACGGGATACGAGATTATTGTCCCACAGCAGGCAAGGGCATATAGACAAAAGTATTCACAACGTTGGACCATGTGTTAACTCAACTGTCTATTGCTGTGATGATCACCATGACCAAGAACAACTTGGGGAGGAATGCTTTATTTCAAGTCACATGCCACCACCAAGGGAAGTCAGGGCCAGAACTCAAGGTATAAACCTGGAGGCTGCAACTGAAGCAGAGACCATAGAGGAACTCTTCTTAGGCAATCTGATTGAGGCATTTTCTTTGTTGACGTTCCTTTTCCCAGATGACCTCGGCTTATGTCAATTTGAGAAAAACAAACTATCATACAAAATATTCTTAGTCACTGTAAAAATGGAGAAGGCACACAGGTGGCAGAAACTTTGTTACAGCAATCAATATATTTTTCATATATCTCATAACACATATCAGCAAACCATTAGCAGAATTGATTTTTGTAATTAAACTGTACATTGAACCTTGGCTCTCTCTGGATGTGGCAGAGGCAGTGATTCTAACACAATTAGTACTTGTATAATCTGGTCTGCTAGAAAAGAATAAACTCTTAATTTGTTGTGAATTTTCTTCCTGTTTTCCAAGTACAAATACAAAGAAGTGTTTATATACCCTGGAGGCACAGTTATATCATTGGTGGCTTTTTTGGACTGTGAGTGCTTGAGGCTGTTTATGGCTTCGATATCATAGGGAAATGAGCAGTATGCACATGGACCACATCAAGCATTCTTCTAACTCAGGGCACTGACATCCTTTGCTCCCTTCATCTAAAACACCACATCACAGATGTCCACTATGTATGAGTCTGTGAACTTCCTATGTGTTTTATTGACTCCTGTGCTGAAAAAATAGACAATTGGGCATTTGTATCCAAAGTAGAGCTGTCAGCCACAGTGAAGATTTGGGAAGAAAGTAGGGAACTGGTAATAAAGCAGAGGTAGGATAGTCTTCAAGTGAACATTCAATTTTTCATATGTCTCAACTTACTAGGGAAAATTAAAAATGGAACTTTAACAGAGATGAATGTAGAACTGGATGAGATAGGTTTAGGCATCTTGAAATTACAGACCACTCTGTGGATGAACCACCCAGCCTTTTAGAGGAAAGAAATCCAGTGAACTAAAGCCTCTAGCAAGCATGCAGGGAGAGCAGATGAGATCTAGAGCTTTATATCTTTGCCTTTCACCTTGGCAAGGGTCTGCACAAGAGAGCTCCAGAATGTTGGACCATGTGATAACTCAAAAGTCTTGGTAAGCTTCTTCTGGAAAACACCAAATGGCAGATGATGCCGATGCAGCGGGAGGGCACGGAGGACCCAGAGGCCCAGGATTAGGACGTGGCGGCTACCACGGAGGATTCGGCAGTGGTCTGAGGGGCCACAGGGCTCGCGGAGGTTAAGCTGAAGACAAGGAGTGGATTCTTGTCACTAAGCTGGGCTGCCTGGTTAAGGACATGAAAATCAAGTAGAG
>LOEQ01003944.1:0-21653 GCA_001685075.1 Bramus lutescens
CTTGAAGAGACTTCACTGTCCTGGCTAAATTCATCTTTGGTCTTCCAACCTCCTTACCTAGTAGGGTTCAAGAGATCATTTCTAAAACCATTTTTCAAGAGCTTTGTTGAGCCTTTTCAATTAAAACCTGGCTGTTAGGGTTTCTAGGAGGCAGAGGGAATGGAACCCTTGTGTCAAATCCTTCTTTAGATCTTGACTTTTAATACAACTTTTTTTTTTCCCTTCTAGGGAGGGAAAGAACGTTGGGCAGGGGCTGGCAGTTCACTTTTGCATTTAGCCTATTCATTCGGTCCATAGGGACAGTGTTCAGGTATTGACTTCAGTTGCAGCCCTCAGGAAAGCAATCAACTTTCCTTTAGAATTAAAAGAGTATGCCCTATCCATGGGCAGTGCCTCTTAACATTCTGTATCGGTACAAAGCATACATTGAATTTTGCTCCCTTCGGTAAGTTGCTGGAATGTTTTTGCTCAAACAAACTCAACTTCTAGTCATCTTTCTTAGAAAAACCATAAGCCTCATTTTGCACAAATATATTTATAGAGAGACTCTAATCTTTGCCTTTTCAAAGGAAAGAACAAAGAAAAGCAAAACCCAAATAAGATAGCCAAAGAAAGTCCATTGTTGATTTAATTTCAAAATTTGCAACTTGGTAATTATATTTTAGTTATTACTGTCAGGGATATGAATTATGCATCATTTGTGGTTGGGATATTATTTCACTTCTCCATTATCCAAATTGATTGGCATACAGTAAAAAAATTAATTTGCCTTTGCTTCTCATTGCTTTACAGTGTTTACTGAATGCAAAAGACATTAAAGTGATAGTATGGTGTTCATGGTGACAGCACACTCCTAAGGCAGGTGGTTAAGTATGACAGCACATGCATGCACCCTCAAGACTGGGAAGACCGAAGTAAGGATCATGCGTTAGTGCTCAACCAAGGCTCCATAGCAAATTGTGAACCACCCAGTGTCATACAAAGCATAACTGCAACAATTAAAAATAAAAACGTGATACTGTGATATTTTAAACTCAAACTGGATCCCCCCAACTTTGTATCCATGGAGTCATTCAGTTTTGGCATTTCCTATGTTAATTCACATGATTCTCTAACTAGGAATGTATTTCCACTGCGGCACAGACTTTCCTATAGAGCTGATTCTCTCAGGCCAGGCTGTGAGACTCTAGTTTAGAGGCAGCTTCACTCAGATCATCAGGCCTATAACTGGTAGGCTTTTATGTCTTTCTTTTGCTCCCTTATTATGAGCAAACAATGATTGGCAGGTATGACAGCTTAAAATCCAATGATAGGTTTGGTTGTTGATTTATTTAACCAGTATATCTTTCTTTGTTGTATGTTTGTGTAATGTAAAGGGGGCAGTGTGATGATCTGCTTAAACATAATATTCGATTCCCTACAGTTAATTCAAGAGCTGAGTGATCTGAGCCACCAGCAAGATGGATGCTACATACTCACTTTCTCACTGGCCTTAGAGGCTTTCTGCCAGAAACCAGGCTCCCTGGGCCTAGTGTGGGTCTCCTGTGAGCTCACTGTGTGCTCGCTGCAGCTCTGTTTCAGAATCCACAGCCAGTCCTCTGAAGATAGGCTGCAGACACGTGCAGTCTTGCCACTGTCTGGGATTAGGGAGGAGTTGCAATCCCAGTTGCTGTGGAGACCCTTGAAAGAGCAGAGACTTGGCAAAATCTGGAAGGGCTGAAGTGTGACAAGAGAGGGATGAGAGGGCACGAGTCAAGTGGAAGCCTCAGTTGCAGGGAATATCCCGAATCCCGGACCGAGGGATGCTCACCAAAGAGAGCAGCAGTTGTGAGTGTAATTGACATAAACCTACAAGACAAGCTGTGTGTGCAGTGGGTGGCAGCACAGAAGTGAAGCTGCCCAAGCCTGTTGGGGCTCAGAAGATCATGAGCAAGTCCAAGACACTGGCAACTGAGCTCTTTATGCTGCTGGGATTGTTTTGGCTTTGATACGATTGTAACTGTGCTCTAATTCTGCCTTCTTGGGATAAGAAGGTGTGTAACTTATTTTGAATTTTATAGGAGCCCACAGTTTTGGATTTTTAAAGAGAACTTGAGCTTTTTAAATCATTGGAATCCTTTAAAGGAGGCAGGACTTTCTAAGTTGTACTGTATTTTATGATATCAATGTGGGATCTCAGGGACAAACAACAAAGGCTACGATTTAAAGTGATGTATTTGTGAGTCAGAATTGACAAGGAGTATAAGGTCATAGGTAACTTCAGCTGTCAACTCGATATGAACTTAGAGTCCCGTGGAAAGAGGGAAACTTCAACAGAAGAAATATCCATGTCAAATTGGCCTGTGGTCATTTGTCTGCAAGGCATATTCTTCATTTCTAATTGATAGAAGGCGCACTGTTGATGGTGTCATCTCTGGCAGGTGAGCATGGATGTATGAGAAAGACAGCTGAGCCAGCCAGTAAGGAGCAAACCAGTAAGCAGTGTTCCTCCATGTGTTCTAGATTGGCTTTCCTTGATGCTCTGCAACCCTTTCTTCTCCAAGTCACTTTTTATTATGGTGTCTTAGATCCTTGGATAGGGACTAAAACTTAAAATGTACATTAGGTAGGTGTGAAGTATTTTGTCCAAAAATATTTATTTGATTCTCCCTACTTGAGATTAGAAACTATATTTAGGAAAATATGAATATGAATATATATGGCTCTAAGCATCCTGAATTTACAAGTTGATCTCTTAACATGGAGACAGATAGTGACCAATGAATGTTGCAATAGTAGTTACTTATGATATCTTTATACTATGATTAATGTTGCTGCATCTCAGTCATTATAGTTTTCTTCCATTTTCAGAAGATATAGCACTCAAAGCAAAGCTATTTTGTGAAATATAAACCATTTGGGGATAATTCCAAATGATAATCTAGAATTCATGTCTATAAACATTCAAAACTGTGAAATATAATAAAATGTGTAAGCACACACACTAGGAGAAATGAATGGCAAAAATTAATTAAAATAATTGTCTTTGGGTATAATTATATGGATTCTAATTTTCAGCTCTCCCCTTTCTATTTTTTGTGCTGGGGATTGAACCCCGAACCCTGGGCAATCCATGTGAACCCTCTACCTCTGAGCCATACCCATACACCTTCTTTCGCTCTTGTCTCATCGCTCAGTTGTCTCTGCAAGTAATAGCATATTCAGCAGGAAAACTTAAATAGGGGGCAGGGAAGAGCTTTTGCTTTTTGAGAGGCTGAATTTAAGGAATAAACTGGTCGTTTACTACATTTATATAGACCCTACTTCTTCCTCTTCTCTTTGAACATCTTGAAACATCTTTAGTTTGTTATCTTGATATAACCTTTGTACAAGTACTCAGAAAAGCAAGATGCTTAATAATTATGTAAATTAGGCAGTGGAGACACATCCTTGACAGGAGAAATAAGTAATAGCAAATATCTTATTAACTGGTGGCCATAGAAGTGACACATACTTTGTGTAAATGAAATTGATAGTGAAGCATGCAGCAGCCAGCTAATATATTTTAGAAATGGGACATTCTTAATTAATTCAGCTTTGTTAGTCAAAAGCATTACAATTTTATAGAGATGCTTTATGCAATAGCTATGTTTTTCTTTTTCAATACCTTTGCATTTTGGAGAATAGGGAAACATATCAGTTATTAAATGGCATCCTTTGTACCATTGAAACTCTTGGATATAGTTTTTCTTTTCCTGTCCTCAGTGCTGTTTGCTGTCAATCTTGTAACACACAGAAAAGTTTGACTTAACACTAATTCACTGAATTGATTCTCCATGGCTTATTTCCTGTCTGAACATACTCTTCATGGAATTTGTAGGTCCCAGTAGAGCTCACAGGCAGGAACCATATAAATAATTTAAAATTTAGTAAGCCAGGTGTGAATTCAGACCTTTTGCTCTGATCCTAGAGTCCAAAGCAGCTCTGAACTTGCTCTGTGAACAAATATAGCAATAATTTTCTGTTTTGGTTTGTTTCCAGATTTACTTTTGTTTGTGTATCCGTGTGTGTGCTACATTTATGCAGGTGCCCACAGCAACCAGAAGAAGGCACCCGATCCCCTGAAGCTGGAGAGAGAGCCAGTACTTGGTGTTGGGACCTATGCAAGGGCTTAATTGCTGAACCATCATTCCAGCCTGCAGTTTTATTTTTTAAAAGAGCTTTCTTGCCAGAATCACCACCCGCTCCATTGGGTCGTTTCATAATGAGCCTTGTGCTTTATTTCCTTCTCCTGGGAGCATATGAAAAACTGTCTTTTCTTCCTAGGTAGGGCACTGACAACACATCAAAGCAACCATCCCACCCAAGTCGAGCTGAGTAAACAGTGGATTTGGAGGTACTCACAAGGGGTTGAATGAGAGGTTGCTTAGAGCAGCAAGGATGATGAGTCACAAAAGCTGCATCCCCAGGGCTACCTGCACAGCTCTCAGACAGCTTAACTGACGGAGAGACTCTTCTCTCACTCATCACTGCTTATGTAACTTTGGAACCATACAGGAATCTTCTGTATTCCAAACCACACAGGAATCTTCTGTATTCCAAACCACAGAGGAATCTTCCGCCTACCAAGGTTTTCAGAGTCTTGCAAGTTTTGTGTTTATTTCTTTAAACATAAGGACCCTCCTTCTAGGAAGGGAGTGTCTGTAGGAAGTAGTCATACAACATGTGTTTTTGAAATTGTCGGCCATGTTGCCTTCTTGTTAGCAAGATGATGGAAATGCAGTCTGTGGTGGTGGAGGGAAACAGCAATCATCAAATAAAATGCCGAGAGCTCACTGTTTGCAGATAGCTGGAATGGACTTGAAACTGCCATAGGTGTCTCAGATCCAAACATTTATCCATACTTGTGAGGCCAGTGTCTACAAAATAAGGATGACTTCTATAACTGAGTTGCTTGGTGTGATGCCATTGTTCAGCCTATGAAAATGCCAGGGTTCTCAGTCAACACTCTGATTCCTGGACCTGGACTCATTGGCACTAACCTTCTACTCATGATTATCACCATTCTGTATTTCTGTCTTTTCATGGGTGGAATATAGAAAGCTGTTATTTCATTTTCTGTTTCAAAGTAAGACTGAGATGCTATGATAGTTTAGCATTACCTCTAAGCTACATTTTATGCCAACTGTGGTGTGATACCAGCATTCTGAGAATGTGCTCCATTCTTCTTTGTGTACCAGAATCCCCCTGAGCTTCAAATTAGCGCCACTCCAGGCCCACATTCAGAGTTCTTGTTCAGTGTGTGTATGGTGAGGCAGAATGATGCTGCTGCCTGGAGACCATGGTTGGAGGATCTTTGCTGTGGCAAACTTCGATGCAAACTGTTTCTAGTAAGAGGCCACAGTAGGTGTAGTCCAGTATGTCTGTCTCTAGTGCTTTTCTTTCCTGCCTCTTTTCTACACAGTCGAAGGAAAAGAGGTCATGCTTTGTATTCCATAACCAGCAGGGGTTTTTATTCCCACCAATTGTGTTCTATTTTTGATTGCTGAGTTCAGCAATCAAGAAACATATGTTCCAGATGAGACCACCTTCAAACCTGGGATAAGGCTGAAACCCTAAAGGCATTTTATATGATACCAAGACATACTGGGTGAGGTTAGTGTTGTTTTCCTCCAGCAGATTTGATGTGTGTGGTTACATTGGCAGGTAGAAGGGGAGGGGCCTTTTAGAATAAAAATGGCTTCATCACTATGTAGCTGCCACTACATTATTTGCAAAGAAAAAAATTTGCAAAGCAATAAAGCCAATATGGCTGTCTTTGACTGAGCATACCAGACTTGAGGAAAAGGCATGCCAAAATATCTAGAGCAGTGAGTCAAGGGAAGTGTATGCTTTTCCTAAACATGGATAGTACAAAGAAAATAGAACAGCATCTTATAGATGTCACCTGCAGGAATAGTTCCTATGGTCCACAGTCCCATGTTTTTTTCCCTTCTCCATTTTTCTTTCTGCACATATGGTGTCTTATAGTGTTCCTCAATAATATAGACAAGAAAACTATATTAACCTATGTTACTATAATAAAATATCTGATGTTGGCTATATTTAAAAAAGAGATATTGACTTATACTGATCAGAATTCAAGATTCAAAGACAATATTGTATTTCAGGAAAATGTCCCCTTGGGTTACAGCACAACATGTCAAAAGTGTATGTCTCTCTGTGTGTCTGTGTGTTTTCCTTGAAAAGCTAACAGGATTTAATTATTGTTGTTCAACCATAAAGATCTAATCTAATCACTTCCTCAAAGCCTCATATCTTAACTCCATAATCATATTAAGTTTCCATGGTCTTAGTACCATTAATATGAGACTTTGTGAACTGTCTTTGTCTGGGTTCTCTAGATGAACTCATTTAATAACTGAATATGTGCTGTAAATGTGATATATTAGATTGGCTTATACGACAGCATGTGGATGGTCCAACAATAGTTGTCTCACACTGGAGAGACCGAGAACCTGGTAGTTGTTCAGTTCATGATCCTGGGTGCCTCCAGCATGTGTGTGTGTGTGTGTGTGTGTGTGTGTGTGTGTACTGAGGCTCTGGTGAGTTGCTGAATAGCCACCAATTTTTAGACCATGTTGAAAGCTCAAAGAAGCTGGACTCTAATATCAGTGATGGAAAGCAGCAGTGACAGCAACAGGATGGATGAATGTGTCGGTGAGAGTAAAAACAAGTGGGGAAAGGAAAAAATTTGTGTCTTCGTCCATCACTTTTGTCTGGAGCACCAATAGAAGAGGCTGCTCATTTTTATGGTAGATCTTCCCACTTCAATAATCTGGTCATGAATATCCTTGCAGGAGTACCCCAGTGCTTTGCCTTTCAGTTGATTCCAAAGCCATTCAACTTGACGCAATTAACTGTTACTGTGATTAAAGCCCTATAGGAGTTTGGGGGACAAGTCATATTCCAATCATATAAATCTGAGTCATGGGTTCATTTAGTGAATGGGAAAGAATGATTGTTTGATTATTTGCCCTATTAAGACTTACATACCACTGGTAAAGTAAGTGCGCAGCCATGCACATGTGTGTTTATATGTTACAATGTCATATTCTTATATTTCTTTGTGAAGTATACTTTATATTTGTAAGCATTAGGTACTCATTATAGAAGAATCAGACAATTCCATTAGCCAAACACTGTGTGTTCACATCATGAAGCATATAGTGGTAAAATTATACAACAATATACATTTCTGGTGACACACAGCAGTATAATGTTAAGGAAATTCTTGCTGCAGTATAGCATCATTCTCAGATTCCATCATGGTGGGAATCTCTTTAAGAAGACAGGGAGCTGAAACATCCTGTAATGCCAGGAAGCTCCACTAAACTCCATAAGTACATAACTCAGTAGATTCAGGAAGTCCCTGAAAATGTCACCACTCTGTCCTCAACAAACTGAAAAATAAAAACCATATGATCATCTCTTTAGATCGTCAAAAATCCTTCAACAAAATACAATATCCCTTCATAATAAAGGTCTTGGAGAGCACGAATACAAGGAACATACCTAAACATAATAAATGCAATATATGGCAAGTCAACAGGCAACATCAAACTAAATGGAGAGAAACTCACAGTGATCTCAGTGAAATCAGGACCAAGGCAAGGTTTTACACTCTCTCCATATCTATTCAATATAGTTCTTGAGGTTCTAGCTAGGGCTATAAGGCAACAAAAGGAGATCAAGGGAATACAAACCAGAAAAGAAGAAATCAAACTCTCACTATTTGCAGATGATATAATGGTTTACATAAGTGACCCCAAAAATTCTATCAAGGAACTTTTATTCTACAACTCATAAACACTTTCAGTAATGTAGCAGGATACAAGCTTGACTCAAAAAAAAATCAATAGTCCTCCTGTACACACATGATAAATGGGCTGAGAAAAAAACCAGAGGAACATCACCCTTCACAATAGCCACAAATAGCATAAAATATCTTGGAGTAACTCTAACCAAACAAGTGGAAGACCTGTATGACAAGAACTTTAAAACTTTGAAGAAATAAATTGACAGGAACTTTAAATCTTTGAAGAAATAAATTGAAGAGGACAGCAAAAAAAATGGAAAGATTTCATGTCCTCTTGGGTAGGTAGAATTATCAAAGTAAAAATGGCAATCATACCAAAAGCAGCCTATAGAATTTATGCAATGCCTATCAAAATCCCAGCAAAAATTTTCACAGACCTTGAAAGAACAGCACTCAACTTCCTATGGAAGGGCAACAAAGCTAGGATAGGCAAAACAATCCTGTACAGTAAAGGAACTTCTGGAGGCATCACAATCCCTGACTTCAAACTCTGCTACAGGGCTACAGTACTAACAACAGCCTGGTATTGGCATAAAAACAGACAGAAGGATTAATGGAACCGAATCAAAGACCCAGATATTAATCCACACACCTAAAAACACCTGATTTTTGACAAAGAAGCAAAAAATATGAAATGGGAAAAAGAAAGCATATTCAACAAATGGTGTTCGCATACCTGGATATCAACATGTAAAAGAATGAAAATAGACCCTTATCTATCACCATACATGAAACTCAAGGTCAAATGGATCAAAGACCTCCACATAAATCCAGCCACACTGAACTTCATAGAAGAGAAAGTGGGATATACATTTGAACACATTGTCACAGAAGACCACTTCCTAAGTATTACCCCAGTAGCACAGACACTGAGAGGAACAATTAATAAATGTTACTTCCTGAAACTGAGAGACTTCTGTAAAGCAAAGAACACAGTCAACAAGACAAAACAGCAACTTACAGAATGGGAAAAGATCTTCACCAACCCACATCAGAAAGAGTACTGATCTCCAAAATATACAATGTACTCAAGAAACTGGTAATCAAAGGAAAAATAATCCAGTAAAAAAAAATGGAGAAGTGACCTAAACAGAGAAATCTCAATAGAGGAATCCAAAATGGCTGAAAGACACTCAAGGAAATGTTCAACATTATTATCCGTCAGAGATTTTATCTGACAACTGTAAAAATGGCCAAGATCAAAAACACTAATGACAACTTATGCTGGAGAGGTTGAGGGGTAAAGGGAACATTCTTGCATTACTGGTGGAAGTGCAAGCTGGTATAGTCCCTTTGGATATCAATATGACAATATCTCAGAAAATTAGCAAACAACCTACCTCAAGACCCAGTAATACCACTTTTGGGTATATATCCAAAGGATGATAAATCGTGCCAGAAGGACATGTGCTCAACTGTGTTCATAGCAGCATTGTTTGTCATAGCCNACAACCTACCTCAAGACCCAGTAATACCACTTTTGGGTATATATCCAAAGGATGATAAATCGTGCCAGAAGGACATGTGCTCAACTGTGTTCATAGCAGCATTGTTTGTCATAGCCAGAACCTGGTAACAACCTAAATTCCCTTTGACCAAAGAATGGATAAAGGAAATGTGGTACAATTTACACAAAGGAGTACTACACAGCAGAAAAAATAATGATATCTTGAGATTCGAAGGCAAATGGATGGATTTAGAAAACATCATATTGAGTGAGGTAACAACTCAGACCCAGAAAGACAAATATCATATGTACTCACTCATATGTTGCTTTTAGACATAAAGCAAAGAAAACCAACCTACAATTCACAATCCTAGAGAACCTAGACAACAAAGAGGACCCTAAAAGAGACAATACATGGATCTAATCTACATGGGAAGAAGAAAAAGACAAGATCTCCTGAGTATATTGGGAGCATGGGACCATGCAAGAGAGTAGAAATGGATGGGAGAGGTGGGGGGGCAGAGAAAAATGTATAGCTCAATAAAATCAATTCAAAAATTAAAAAAAAGATTATGTGAGATATAAGTGCTGCTTAGAGACATCTCAGAACAGCCAGCTGGGCTGTGTGGAAAAGGCTCAGAACCATGGAGCTTCCTGGAAAGAATCGCCAACCTTTTGTGATGCCTGCAGGCCATGCAGTATGCTTCAAATTTCCGTTTTTCATGAGATGTCACCCATGCTGGAGTGTGCTTTGGTGATGGAGCTGTCTGAGTCATTTCCTCTCCTACAAGTAACCACTGACCCTCAGACCTATAAGTAAAGACAATAAAACTTGTTGGTTCACCCAGTTGGACTTGGGTGGTGTCCTTGCTTTGGTCGTTTATTGGTCACTATCTGTGGTGAGGAGACCTTTATTCTTATCTTCCTAGGAAATAAGTTACATAACATGTCACAAAAGATCCTTTGTTTCTTAGTGTATGAAAAGAGTGTGGATGAGAAGTGGTAATTCACCTCTGAGATGTCCTCGTTTCTTCTCTGTATCTGTTACATAGAGGGGCGACATCTGAATATTTTTCATCAGTTTCTCCTAAAAATTCATGTCAACTGGAGTAGTCTGACCTGATTCTCTAATCGTTATTGTTTACCTCTATGTTTACATGAGATAAGAAAAGTTAATGCATGACAAGCTGGTATACTCCTCACAAGGCATGAGAGAGGAAGACCTATAGAGATCCATGTCTAGGAGCCTAGAACCGAGAAGAAGGTGGGCTGAGGAGGGGAAAATGAAATACATCCATACATCGCATGTGCTCCAGCAAGTGGATGCTCACAACACACCTCAGTTTTTGTGGCTGTTTGAGAGCTTTGCAACACATGATGTCCTTTCCCTTAAATTGATTCTGTATGCCTGGTCATCATCATCATTAAATGTATAGGTTCAATTAAAATTATAATCTATTTGTTCAGGGTTCTATAACTTGATATGTGTAGCATTTCCATATTTTCTTCTACTCTACAGTGTTCAGCCTCCCTGCTTTTAATTGCTGAATAGATGAGTTTTTCATAACAGCTCTTAGGAGTATGATTACTAGGTCAAAGGTTGTACTTGTAAAGTATTTTGATGCTTGATTCCAGGTTATCTTCTAGAAATATAACAGTTGTTAGCTAGTGCCTCCAAATTTCTTGAGGTCACCATATTATCTCAATCTTTGTTTATCTGAGTAGGCCAATGATGGCTTCCTTTAAACCCTAATGTTTCTGAGCATGTCTCATGAACACTTTCTTTGCAATATTATTTCCTCTTTGAATTTCTTGCATGATTTTTGGCTTATTTTTAAGGATTAAAAGAGTGTACCCATTTTTTAGAGCCATTTCCTATCTTGCCATTTTATTCTTTAATGTATTAAGCTTTGACATGTGTGGTGCTTGGAGAATTGTGTTTTCTGTGGACAAATTTAAAAAAATCTTCCTTGCCAGAAGAGTCCCTTTTCCCCTGTAGCTAAGTGCTTTCCACGCTTCCAACCATAGCAACTGGGATTTAACTGCTGTCTTGGTTCCATTATTTTTTATTTAATTCCTCAGTAATAAGGAAATGAATCTGGATGAGTCTTTTTTTTTCAATGTAAAGAAATTTGTATTTGTTTTATAATTTTCCTGAATGGACGGGATTTTATAAGTTTTGCACCTGAAAGTTATTAAAGTATACATGGAATTCAGCAAGGTTTCATCTTAACCTTATGTAAAATTTTTAGACCAGCACTGAGGATTTCACAGAAGACCTTGGCCAGTGTCTATTAGCACCCTTGATCCTGGTGACACGTCCCTGTTGGGATCAGAACAGGTGGAAAAAATAAATGACAATTGTAAGTTAGGTTGTCCGTGGGAGTTGAAGAGGCCTCTTCCATTGTAAAACTGCCAAAGGAAAATAAATGGCAGTGCCAGGCCATGGGTCACCTGCTTATACTAAATAGTTGCACGACAACCAGATGCTACTGTGCCCATGAGTTCCAGCTTGCTCCCTGACCTGTTTGGTACACCCCAGGTACCGCAGTAGCTTTGAGTATTGAGTCAAATATGTTGCTAAGGTGGTCTGGTTTTGCTTCTGCCTGGAGACATTCTTGGCCCCTTGTCCATCATTATTCCCGGTTCATGCAGTTTGGTTCAGATGATCATACTGTGTTACCTATAGTACCGAGTCGCTGTGCAGGCATATAAATGTTATTTATGAGGACGTTGGGAGTGCTTTAAATATTGTGAAAATGCTGACTGTGACATACTGAAGATAATGATGCAGAAACAGTAGGCGCTTTGTAAACCGTTTAATGGTAACAATTTTCTAAATCAAAGCAATCTACACTTCCCCACTTAGAATTCATCTCCAAGTACCACAGTCTCATAACGAGGTTTACTATGCACTGACTTTTGCTGTTCTGAATGGTTATTTCACACTCTGAAGTTTCAAACCGTTTATATTTTATCTTTCAGTAGCATAAAAGTGTGACATGGGGAGTGAAGAGGTGTGTGCCATTTGGGGCAAATCATGATATCATTAACATGTAGAAAATGTTATTTAACAAAAGTAAAGTTTAGGAAATGTGAACTGATCCCCTCGTTCTGTGAGTGTCTGACATGCTAGGAAAGAATGGATGTGCTCTTAGTCTATTGTTTAATGGGTTTGCAGTGGTAAATGCCAAGAAGATTAAGGGGCCAACTCAATTATCTTTAATGTTTCAGAGATGGCAGAGTTTAATCTATATATTAACTTTTCTGTTTTGTAAATCATAGATATTTACTGAAAAATGAACATTTTCTCCCTCTGTGTAAGTTGAAAGGAAGGTTTGTAATCTAATCACATTTGATTGTACAGCCAATGCTCTTTTCATTTCACGTCCACGTTTGTTCCTGACCTGCTGTGGCTTCACTTAATGAGTTTCTTCAGGAATTTTCCATGACCTCCCCTGCTTGCATCAAAAGAGAAAGTGGCAAATACAAAAATAGCAGAAATATGAGCAAGAAATGCCTGATGGGAAAATAGGATGCTTTTCCAAAGGACCCAGGAAAAAAGCTTCTGGTAGAAAGACCTTTCTTGCCATGCAAATCTTTTCAACAAGTGAGAATTCTGTTGCATTTAACTTTGAGAACTTTCAGATACCATTCCCAAGGCCAGCAGGCTATCTGTCATATAACTTCTATTTCATTTTCCAGAGTAACTTTGCTCAGGAAAGTAAGCATCTTCTTCACCAGGCTCGCAGTGGAGGAAGAGATCGCATGCCTGTGTGCTCAGAAGTATAATATGCCACTGTTACATCTTTGGGACTTGGCTATAAAGTTTTATTTTAAATGTTCTGCATGCTCACAAAAATTTAGAGGATATGAAATACATTAGGTTTTTTTTTTAAACCTCAGACATTGAATAAAATCTCAAGCATGAAAGTGCCTAATAAAATGGATAATGTCCAAAGTAAGGAATGGGAATTTTATGATTCTAATAGAGACCTGACAGGGGAAAGAAAGTTAAAAGTTGAAAGGCAGAGTCATCTTTTTGTGAGGAGCATCTCCCACCAGTCAGAACACAAAGATCTGTATGATTCCATGCTGGTGGTCCCAGGTGACCCTTACTTTCCGGGTCTTGGGTGTTTTCTCTGGATGGATCCTAAGCCATGTTTAGCTAATGAAATCTTTGAGGGTGAAACTGTATACTTCTCCCAAATCCCCATGCTTGGATTTCAAAAGACACTCTGCTTTACCTGATGCTTGGTGTCTGCTCTGTGTATTTCCCTGGGCAAAAGAGAAAGGAACTCCAGTTTAGAGGAAGTAGGCCACTCTGTGAGTAGAAGCCAAGGTATTGTGATTGAGAAAAGCAAAGCTTTACCCCAGAGCTCTGTGCAAATAGCCTTCTTTTTGTTAAATTGGAGACTAGAATGAGAACTAATTAAACAAAAGTATAAAAGTAAAGGAAACCAGTTAAGACTGCCTAAATTTCCCCAGGAATCTTTAGAAGAGCTAGTGTAAACCATTGGTGATATATGATATATCAGTATGGATTTCTACATTTAAAGGCTTGGGCTATTATTTTATTTTGATTTCCTTATATATAGCTGCATAGTCAATACATGGACTATAGTTGGAACAGGTTTAACTTTCAGAGCAAAATGGTAAAATAATGTTAAAGAGACTTCTCAATGAACATTCTCAGAAAAGAAGCTATGAGATGAAAACAGTGCTCCATATACAAAATATCCTACATACATATATATGTAAGATGTATGTGTACATGCATATAGGGTATATGCACATATATCTGTTTATAGTGTATTTGCCATATACATGTATTATTAATCAATAATTTTTATTTTTTATGATTTATTTATCTTTATTTTATGTGCATTGGTGTGAAGGTGTCAGATCCCCTGGATCTGGACTTTCAGACAGCTGTGTGCTGCCATGTGGGTGCTGGGAACCGAACCCGGGTCCTCTGGAAGAGCAGTCAGGGATCCCAACCGCCAAGTCACCTCTCCAGCCCTTAATCAATAATTTTTAAACTTAAAATATAACATTTAATACAACTGAAAATTAGAAATTTTGTAGCCTGTCTTTAAATATACAGTATAGTCAGTCTTTCACTTCTACTGAACATAGGATGCTATTGCTCTAAATATTAATATCTTTGTTACAGTAATAATCCATTGATTCTTTTGATTAGACAGTAAACCTTTATTGCTCTCTAACAAATACATCTTACTGCGTTTCTTCTGATGCCCTTGTCCTAGAAGTTAGTATCCAGGGTAGTGCTTTTCTCTTTTTGTGTGTGCTTCTGTAAAAATTATATTGAACCTTGTTAGGGGAGCACAGTGGAACTATGCAGACAAGAGGATGTGTCTGTTAGCCCACAGGGGCCACTATTCTTTAGGATCACTGAAGCTTAGCAAACACTGGAATAAAATTAAACAGATATGAAAGAGAAGTGCTTATCACCCTTAAAAGGAAAGTGGAAAACAACCAGCATTTTGTAAAATGACCTGGAGTCTTCTAATGTAAATGTGGTCAAGAGACCATATCAATTAATGGACTCAAATAGTTGGTTCATTTGGATCAGAATTAGGTTCCTTGTGGTAGAGTGCCAAACCAGACTCCAGCCCTATGAACAGCAGCTATTGCAGGCCATGAATTGGTAGTCATTACATCCATGTAGTGGGGTTTATAGGACATATACACCTATCCATTCAGCTTTGGGAGTTTGACTCCTAGTCCAGACTTCATTGCCATTTCGAAAAGGTCATTGCTTGCATGCTTAATGTACATATGCTATTTACCAATATTTTAGTGGATGCTTAAAACACATTCACGTGTCACTTGTCAATGGGACATGTTTTAAGAGTACATCATCAGATGTCTGTGTTATTGTGTATCTGAGTACACTTACACCCTTGTGAAACAGCCTATCACAAACTTATTCTATATTGTATAGTTTGTTGCTTATGGATTACACCTTATAGCACTTTGTTGTTTTTAATATTGTAAGCAGTTATGACTATTGCAATTAAAAGGTTGATGGCTGATAGGAGTTTTGGTGTTCTATCAGTATATATTGGGACCCTTACTATGTTTGATATATTCTTGACCATAATATCATTATTGGATGCAGATTTCTAAATGCCTCATTACAGCTAACTCAGATTCTTTATGAGTTACTAAGAACATAACTGGTTTTGGCTTCTCCTTACTATGCTTAGAGATCATTGTTTACAGCATGGCATAGAATTATCCCAAGGTTAGAATTGGTTGAAAATATTTAAATAATATCATACAAAGTCAATAAAACTCCAAAAAATCCTCTTTAATAAGCCCACTCCTGGAAGCCTCTATATGGTAATATGTAGGGATGGTAGAAAGTGATTTGAACTCCCAGATTAGACTTTATGATTATATTATTAATTAATAATTCTTGGATAATGACTACAGGTCTCTGTAATGTGGTACATTTACACAATGGAGTACTACACAGCAGAAAAAATAATGACATTTTGAAATTTGCAGGCAAATGGATGAATGTAGAAAACATCATATTGAGTGAGGTAATCCAGACCCAGAAAGACAAATATCATANGTACTACACAGCAGAAAAAATAATGACATTTTGAAATTTGCAGGCAAATGGATGAATGTAGAAAACATCATATTGAGTGAGGTAATCCAGACCCAGAAAGACAAATATCATATGTACTCACTTATAAGTGGTTTTTAGACACAAAACAAAGAAACCCAGCCTACAAATCACAATCCCAAAGAACCTACAAAACAATGAGGACCCTAAGAGAGACATACATGGGTCTAATCTCCATGGGAAGTAGAAAAAGAGAAGATCTCTTGAGTAAATTGGGAGCATGGGGACCATGAGAGAGAGTAGAAAGGTATGGGAGAGGAAGGGAGGGGAGCAGAGAAAAATGTATAGCTCAATAAAATCAATTCAACGAAAGAAAAAAGGAAGCAACTTTTGCCTCCCTATTTTCACAGAAGAAGGATATTTAAATGTTATCTGGGACTTTTGTGTCTACATAGAAGAATCTGTGGAGGCTGCAGTGAGCTAGAGTATGGATTTAAGGCTATAGAAATGTTTCTTGGCCATCAGAACATTTTAAATTCCGGTTTCCATAAATTGAAGGCTCTCTAGAAAAGGAAACATTTTCTCTTACTGCTTCAAGTGAACTATCTGGAAAATTTCCCTCCTTCCTTCCTTCCTTCCTTCCTTCCTTCCTTCCTTCCTTCCTTCCTNTTTCTTTCTTTCTTTCTTTCTTTCTTTCTTTCTTTCTTTCTTTCTTTCTTTCTTTCTTCTTTCTTCTTCCCTCCCTTCCTTCTTTTTTCTTTTTTATAATCTAAACGAAGATGTATACATCCTAAACCTTGAGTTCCATGCTCAAGATGGAATTCACTGGAATGTACTTTAAACCTGAGCTATTCAGATCTATGCATAACTTTAGAATCTGAAAAATTAGGAATAACTCCCAAGAACCTTTGATGACACCAGCTTCATACATTGCTGTTGACTAGCATCACACATTAGATTTGAGGCAATTTGAAAATAGTTACTGTGTTTAGAAAGAATGAAATAAACTTTTTAATTCAGTCATAAATGCCTCTTTATGAGAAGGAGCGATTATTCTGAAGCCAAAGTTTAATAAAAAATTATTGATATTGTTTCTATTTTGCAGAATCTCTTAAAATTTACCTTAATAGGAAGCATTTGGTTCTCACATCTGCTAGCTCATCCAGTTTGTCATGATGTGTCTCCTCTGGTGCCCATCTATCATGAGAATCTGGTCCCACACTGATGTGTTCCTGACAGAAAAAGAAGTATCTTAATAATCTTCTCAGATATTTATGATTACTTTTGGGACTGCACTGAAGCTTCACAGATGGTAGCTTTTTCACGTGCAGTGGCAATGTGGAACATGAAACATGTGAAGGAATGGTGACAACATGTGGAGCATGAAACCCTGTGAAGGAATGTCGGCAACTATCACCATCTGTTAAGCTGCATTTTTATGCATCTTCACCCATGCGTACTTCTGTAATATCAGGAAAGAGCCAGTTAGAAACTTTTCCATAATTTATAATTTCTATATTTTTAGGCATTTTGACAGAAAGTATGTTTCATGAGAAAAATCCACACTTACTGTGTAGCTTTATCTTTCAATTGCTTTTTCTCAAAATCACCATTGCTTATTCAGCATTCAGCAAAATGACTTTGTGCCTAAATTTGGAATGAAAATGATGTGCTCAAAGTGCAGGTATGGAAGTTTATCTTTTTTAATTACTGTACTTTATTTTTTAAGAATTTTATATGTGAGCACTATATTAACGTCATTTTTCTTTCCCTCTTTTCTTTCTGCCTGCCCTCATATCCAGATTCCCCTCCTTTTCATCTTCATTGCTTCTTAGTCTTTAACTATTATTGCTACATGTTTGTGTGTGCATTTACCACACACATGCACACATGCATATTTATAAATACCACAGCTCTCTCATATGTGTATGTGTTTAGAGATGAATACTTGATTTAACAACGTATCAGGGACGTTCTACCTGGAAACGACTGATTCTCCCCCTTTCAGCAGCCATAATTACTCGTAGCACCTTTTCAAGGGGTGGGTGGGTCTTTGTGAAATTTCTTCTGTCTGTGTTGGTGTAATAGTTGTTGGTTTTATTTCTTAGATTTTGCTCATGCAAGCATGTTCTTGAGACTTCATGGTTCTAGCAGACATTCTGGTCTTCTGACTCTTACAACCTTTCTGCCTCCTCTTCCATGATGCTCCCTGAGCCTTTAGTACAGAGGTTGTTATAGGTGGGGTGTACACTCCACAGGTGGTTCTTGAGAGCTACGCTTATATCAATTGCTAATAAATCTGACACTTTAGTTTACTGTGAGTGTGTGGCAGCAATGCATGTAAGATCCCTATCAAACTGTTCTGTATTCTTACTTCTTTTTGCACTGAGAGTTTGGGGGCCATTGGTTTCATACCATCACGATAAGGAAAATTTATGTTCCATTTTTTTAGTATCAAGAAATTAGTGTTTATTGTTTGAATAGCAGAGAGTCTGAGAGTCCACATTTATAACAATTTCCTTAGAAAGACATGTGTATGTGCACCAGATGATATGTAAGAATGTTTACAGGTTCATTATATGTAACAGGAAGACACTTGGATAGAATTCAGATGTTCTTTCCCTGAAGCTGTATCCATTGTAGTCCCGTGTTCTAATGGAATTTAGGACCGTTTTTATGGTAGATGTATAGGAAGAGTACAAAAGATCAGTCATCTGATGGTCCTATTAACTCATTTCTTCATGAGGTGTTGTCTTTGTTCTATTTACATGTGTGTTTAAAGCACCTCACATGAAGGTAGTACTAAGTATATATTTAATGCATTGATTATATCTTTTAATAAGTTAAAATATGCAAAGCAATGTCAGTGAGATGGCTCTGTGATTAAAGGTGCCTGCCATCAAGTGTGTTGACTTCAGTTTGATCGTGGCGTCTTCTTACATAGTGGAAGCAGAAAACCTACTCCTGCAAGTTCCCCCTGGCCTCCAAATTTATGCTATGGTATGAGTCTCCCTCGACACCCCGAACTATAATAATTTTTTTAATATAAAATGTGCCAAACTCAAATGCTCAGAGAATACTGAAGGAATAAGGTCTGTCAATCCTTTCCATTTTCAAATTTCAAAACCTGTTTCTAGTTTTGATATTGACAGAAATTTGTTTGAACTAAATAAAATAATCCGATGATTGTTTTGTTTACAATTATCTAGAAACAGCCAAATATCCTATTCTTTGTCCCTGCTAAATCTCAATAGGAGTGTACTCTCAAATTCATCCAGTGGGGGCATGGGAAGCATCCTGTCTAAGAAGCTGTGTGCAAACATGCTGTATCTATGTTTTTGCATTCAATTTGATTTCCAATCTGTGCACTGTCTTCTTCCGTGGCCATGAAGTGCTGCAGATTGTTTTAGTTTTCATTGTGTTCAGCTCAATCCCTTACTTCACTCAGTGGGCGCTGTTTAGGTTCCATTTAGTGGGAAATATCCTTAAAATAAAACTTATTTCAATTTGTTAGTTGTATTCCATGTCATACTATCCAGTGTGTCCTTCAAGACCTTAGGAATACAGAGTGATTATTCTGTACATTAACACTTGAGTATTCTTATTCCTAAGGAAGAAAGGATATCATAGTGTGAATTTTACTAATGTTACTGTCTCAAAAAACCTAGTGGACAGTCATTAGGTTCTTTCCTATTATGAACCTATCCACATACATGTTCATAGTTCTTGTGTTCACAGAATTACAAACAATGAAGGTTTTAGTTATTTTTTAAAATTATTGACAGTAATGTAAACATGCAAATTATAATATCTTTTTTGAGAATAGCAGAGCTAAGAGTTTGATAATGAATACTAGTGGAGTCAGCATGGGTGTGACAGATGAGAATGTGTTATTCCCTGGTTCATTCATACCAATTACTTCAAGAGCAGTTTATCAATAAGCATTAATTTATCTCTTAAATAGACACACATTTAAAAATTCCTAAGAAATCAGAGAAAACAATGCAAAAACACAACTGTGTATTTTATAAGAACATTTTGAAATAATTTTACTTGTTATGAAAATTAAAACCATCAATATCATTATTAAGCATTAGGTGACTAGAAATATTAATGGATACAGAAAAAGAGTATTGGCTCAAATCATTGTGCCCAGACTTATAGTCATTGGCAGTTATCTTAACCCTTTGTTAGTTTTAGAAAGGAAGTTAAATGGAACTGTAATTGGTCATGCATGTTTGTATCATCAATAGTTTAGAAAATTAGACACATCATTTTTCTTGTACAGTGCATTTGTCATGGAAGGTGGTAGCCTAATAACACTAAGGTTAAGGACAATGGAATTAGGCAAGTTTCCTTTTTTCAGGTATTTGAATGTTGTCAACCTATTTTTTTTCATTTTTCTAATAATGTTTTCACTATGGTTCAGCCACATAGAGGAATTTATTGTCATATGATCAACACAGAATGTTAGATGTGAAGTTTGCAGAAGCAAATGCAAGTTTTGATTAAATGTTGCACATAAATACATAAGAATACAATACTGAAAAGATACACATATTAAACAATTGTGATCAGGGTGTCTAATGATTTCAAGTTTATTCAATCAATCAATTTTAATTTCAGGTTTTCATATCAACTGTTTATTGCATATATGATTATAAAGCAATGGAAATTCTATCAAAATAAAAAATGTTCCAGAAGTTTCAGTCATCTAGTGGAAAGAAAGAAATAATGTTTCTTTTTATTGAAGTATAGAAATGATAAATGATCCAAATATTGTTGGAAATAAAATAATCATTAATGACATAAAGATTTTCTCCATGGTTCTGCTTCTTAATAATGTCATATGTCTAATATTGTTTTTCCTTGGATGGAGCACGAAGTATGCACTTAAAACCAAGTAGATTATAACACTCTGGGTCTTACAACTGACTAGAAATTTAGGAACTCTTGAAAATTTTTTTATTGATTTTTATTGAACTCTACATTTCTCTCTGCTCCCCCCCCGGCCTCTCCCCTCCCTCTTCAACCTTCCCCCAAGGTCCCCATGCTCCCAATTTACTCAGGAGATCTTGTCTTTTTCTATTTCCCATGTAGATTTGATATATGTAAGTCTCTCTTAGTGTCCTCATTGTTGTCTAACTTCTCTAGGACTGTGGTTTGTAGGCTGGTTTTCTTGCTTTATGTTTAAAAACCACCTATGAGTGAGTATATTGTCTTTCTGTGTCTGTGTTATCTCACTCAAAATGTTTTCTAGCTCCATCCATTTTCCTGCAAATTTCAAGAAGTTGTTATTTTTTTTCTGCTATGTAGTACTCCATTGTGTAAATGCACCACATTTTCCTCATCAGTTCTTTGGTAGAGGGGCATTTAGGTTGGTTCCAGGTTCTGCCTATGACAAACAATGCTGCTATGAGCATAGTTGAGCACATGTCCTTGTGGCACTATTAGGCATCCTTTGGATATATACCCAAAAGTGGTATTACTGGGAAGGCTGTTTCCTAATTTTCTGAGAAATTGCCACACTGACATTCAAAGGGGCTGTACCAGTTTGCATTCCCACCAGCAGTGAGAAGTGCTCCTTTTTTCCCACAACCTCTCCAGCATAAGTTGTCATCAGTATTTTTGATCTTGGCCATTCTTACAGGTATAGGATGGAATCTTAGAGTTGTTTTCATTTGCATTTTTCTGATGACTAAGGATGTTGAACCTTTCCTTAAGTGTCTTTCAGCCATTTTAGA